>JBAKGM010000233.1:39806085-39822616 GCA_037177215.1 Asparagus racemosus
TAAAAGAAGTCCCCGTCACAGGCAAAGAATCCACGCAAGCGAGGGATCCCGTAAAATAGAGATCCCCGCGTTTGTTCTAAAGGAAAAATCATATAAAGTTATCAATTGAGAATGTCTCCCGCAACTCTTTTTCCCGCGAACACTAGTCATGTGTTCCACCAAAGCGGGTTTAATATAAGCATGTTTAGTAGTAGAGAAAATAACCTGATTGAAGGTTCATACCAAAAATGCGAATTTTCTAATTTAGACATTTGGAATCGGAAGGGAACTTGCCTTTTAAAGAAAAGCTTCCCCTAACGGGACTTTTTTTTTTTTTTTTTTTTTTGTGCTTTTGGTAACTTGATTGGATGGGCTTTCGTAGTTTGGTAAAGGCCGAGAATTGTAAGTGGGAAATCTTTTTCTGAATGACTTTAGTAGGGAGGTGGGCTGTAGGTGAAGCCCAGGAGGTGTTCTCTATCCTCTCTTTTATCCTTTCATTTAATAAAAGTTAATTGGTCATCGAATTGCATAAAATAAATAGCTTAAGTTTTCTTAGTTGTTTTAAATTTTAACCTCAGTCAAGCCACGTATTATTTTGATCCCAAAAAAAGCCACGTATTATTTTAGTTTTGCCAATTTATTGAACCTTATCTTGTATTCGTATTTCGTATTCACAGTCCTGACTTTAGGCGGATTTTTTTTAAAATAGCTAATTTTTGCTAAATAATTAGCAAAACAGAATGTTTTGCTAATTATTTAGCAAAAACGATATCTTTTTGGCCAACAGGCCAAAAAGATATCGTTTTCACAGAAGGGGGTTTGAAAAACATACGGGACTATTAGTCCCGTATGTTTAGCGGTCAATTAGTGGCCACTACTTGGTGCCACAAAACGTACGAGACTAGTAGTCTCTTGGATTTTGGCTGATATTCTCAAAACGCAAACGAGAGGAACTCTGGCTCTCCATAAAGCGTGTCCCGTGTGTTTTGATTAGCCAAAACTCATGGGATTACTAGTCCCGTGGGTTTTCTGAGTCCAATTACTAACCAGTAATTGGCCACTAAGTATAAGGGACTATTAGTCCCGTATGTTTTCAAATGGCTCCCCAGCGAAAGGTTGATTCTGTTAAATAATTAACAAAACGGTCTATTTTGCTAATTATTTAGCAAAAATGAGTTGTTTTAAAAAAACTCCGACTCCAGGCCGATTAGAGTTTAGTAGATAGGCTGGCTCGTAGGGTGCTCACATTATCTTTGTGAACATCTTAGGCCGGATAAAGTACCAAAAGTTTACAGTAAAAGCCCATTTTAATACTATGGGCTTTAGGCATCACTAAACTAATAGCAAGAGTGCTCGGGCTTGTTTCGCCATTTCATTCGGGTCAGGGGAAGGTCATGAAAAATAGGGGAGAGAAAAGATGACTTAGATGAGAATATAAGAAAAATCTTTTCTTTTTAACTCCATTCCAATTCAGAAGGAAGTAAATTTCTATTGATAAAATGGGAATCAAGGGTAATTAGAGGGAACACTTTTCCTTTTAAAGTTTTTTCAAACGGGATGAATGAGTTTCTCTATCTTCCTTTCTCTTCTGTTCTACTTTATTCAAACAATGTGTAAATAACGTTAGTTCTCAAACAAGTTTTTGCTTTTGCGATAGCCTGGAACATAAAGTTATAACATTTTCGTAATAATTATATTGCACAGTATCATTTGCATAGTTTGACATTGCTTTCACTCTAAAAGTTATAGTATAAATTAGAATATTACTAAGATCATAATTATAGGGCATATTGACTTTGTTAATATATCATTCTACAGATTCGACTAGTAAGTGAATGCCAATGGATGATTTAGACGCACGGGATACCTGATGCAGATAACATTTGGAAAAATAATGAAATTGAAACTTAGTATTTTAGAAATAAATTCAAAATTCAAATCAAGCAAAACAACAAACTAAAAACGAAAATCTTAACTGAATGGCGATAGAAAAAAAGAATTACCAACAATTAAATAATAATAATAACAAGATCACGCATCATCATCGTTGTGAACCCCCGAAAATAACAGATGGGCCATGGATGTGTCTAATGCTACAGATATCCATTTGAATCTAGCCATTAATTGCATTTAAAACTGCCCATACATTCTTTAAAAGCTCAATAATTGACATGCGATGAGATTGAACAGCCATATTTAGCCCATGTTATGACACTAATATTAATTCTCAATTTCTTAATGGCAGTGAATCAATTAAATTCGTTAGAGCGACTGGAAGTTCAATGCGCGTGTGCAATTAGGTGATTTAATTTATTATAATGGATAGATTGTATAAATAATTTTCTACCGAGAAAAAGATTATATAAATACTTTTTGTAATTTGAATAATTATTATAATGTATTTTAAATAATAATAGCATATTATAAATTTTTTAATTACAAGTTGGGGATGTAGCTCAAATAGTAGTGCACTGCGTTGTAAGAGGAATGAGGATCATTACCTCGCATTTCCATATTTTTAAAAGTATATTTTTGTCATCTGAGTACCTATTTATCCAATTATTGCATTAAAAAACTGACACAAATTCTTCAAAACCCAACATTTTTTTTCAAATTTAAGATTGAATAAATTTTATAATTTATTTAAATAACTATAACATATCATATATTAATTAGAGAGGTTAGAACTTTAATGCAAAATAATTTCACCTATTGTGAAATTAGAAGATTTACTTTATTATAAAATACAGATTGCACAACCAATTTTCTACAAGAAAAGTACTTTATAAATAATAGTAGTTATTTGAATATTTATTATAATTAATTTTGAAATTATAAAATATTA
Source organism: Asparagus racemosus (assembly GCA_037177215.1). Lineage (NCBI taxonomy): Eukaryota > Viridiplantae > Streptophyta > Magnoliopsida > Asparagales > Asparagaceae > Asparagus > Asparagus racemosus. The sequence continues at coordinate 39,808,910 of JBAKGM010000233.1, forward strand.
CAATTTCTTATTTACAAGTTGGGGATGTACCTCAAATGGTAGAGCACTTATTATGCTATAAGAGGAGCGAGGATCATATTTTTAAAACACATTTTTAAAGTCTCCATAAATTTAAAGTACATTTTTGTTATCCGGGTACATATTCATCAAGTATTTTTTTAAACAGAATTTGAGGCTGGAAGTTGCTCAATCTACCCAGAAACCCAAATGCTAAGTTGAATACACTATATGATGATACAATTATCCCTAATTCAAATAGTTTCTCATATCATTTAAATACAAAAAAAAAAAAAAAAGATCCCGTTAAGCTAAAAACCTCATTTATTACAATCTTTACAGTATGAAAGGAAAATCAGTTCGTATTTGTATTCATTTAAAATTTCTCCAACAGGGATTAGAATATCATTCTCTCATTTTCTTTGAATTCAGATTCACTTTAGAATATTCACTAATATTTGTTGAATATAACTATATATTTGTTTGATGTATAGTTTATGGTTTACATTTAAAAACTATGTAACTAATGAGATACTTTTATATAGTTACAAAATTTGATATAAAAAATTGAGATATGAATCTCTAAGTTTGTCAAAACTGATGCCGAACTTAAATTACAAAATATAGTTATTCTAAAAACATAACATCATGCATGAAAATAATATAACTTGGAAGGGAGAAAACTTTAAATTTAATAAAATAAATTGAATATACTCCTGATTATATTTTATTAGTTTATAAACCGAGGTGCTAAAAATTATTTATTAGTTTATAAACTGAATGCTAAGAACTGTGTATTTCTCGACCCAGAAACCCAAATTTCTTTCGTGGGTCACATCGAAGCCATGAGGTTCGTATAGACAAGAGGAGATTGAAAAGCCATATTTACCCGTATGGTGTAATACTAAAATTTTCAATTTGTCATAAGCTTTATCTGACGAGGAGGGTTTTGAAGCGTTTAGAAGGCAAATTTTCATTCAAGTAGTTATTTTCTTTTTAGTTTCAAGATTTCTTATGTTGTATCGAATCAATTGCATTATTTAGAGAGAGTGGACGTTTAATGCAATATATTTAGCCAAGTTTGCTATTAGAGGCTTTACTCTACTTTAGTATAATGTATAGATTGTGTAAATAATTTTGCTAGTTTGAATAATAATTATAATTTATTTAAATAATTACAACATATTAAATAATTAGTATAATTTGGTGACCCCAAATTGGGAATGTCGCTCAAATGGTAGAGTACTTATGATGTTTGTAAGAGGGACGATGGTCGATAACTTGCATCTCCACATTTTTTTTTTTTTTGGTTGAAAAACTAAAGACTTTCTTGTTATAGGAAAAAAAAGTACCATAAAGAATTGTTTAAAAAATCAAGATAACCCTCCACTATGAGCCCTGAAAACAACAGCTCGGGCCATCCAGCGTCAAATGTCACATAATTTGAGATTAAAATAAAGATGTAGAAAGAAAAACTCATTTATCATACTCAGAGTATGAAAGAAAACTCATTAAACTCCTATGAACATTAAAATCCGTAGTTACATAACGTTTCGCTGCATAATTAGATTTCTGGATTAGAACTAGTTATAATATTCATCTACTATGCCAGAAACAAACCAAACCAAACTGAATATCTCATATCTGTATTAGTTTAACTAGTTGTTATCGGCACGTCATTAAATTCAAATTCTTGTACGTATATTAGACTTTTGGATAAAGAGAGAGGATACACATAAGATTTTTATTAAGGAGAAATCAAAATGAATGATTTATAGAAAATTAAAGTTGAAAGACAAAAAAAAAAAAAGGAATTTAAAAGATGCGGAGGGTAGTGGATTAAGATGAGTTGGTGAAAAAAAATTATTAGTTATTAAATGTTAGAGCTGTTAGAATTTGTCAAGTGGCAAAAACATGCAACCAGATTTTTAATTTATTAGTATAGTATTGATTTGTAAAATTCGAACATAAACTAGAATATCATTCTCTCATTTTTTTTTTCAAATCTGAATTCAAATATAAAAAGTTTTCAAATATTCACTGACATTTAGCGAATATTAAAATATACTTATTTGATGTATAATTCATGGTTTGTGTTTATACTATTCTTGAGTTTGAATATTCTTGGACAATTAATGGCTGTTTATTAAAATAATAATAATAACAACAACAACATACTTTTATTTAGTTAAAGAAATTTGATTTAAAAATTGAGATAAGAATCTTTAAGCATCAAATTACAAAATGTAAACATGCAAAAGCATAACATCATGCATGAAAACAAATATTCGCTACTAAAACGAGCTGAATATACTCGGATAAATTCTTTTAAACCGAAGACTAAAAACTATTTGTTTATATTATATCAGTTGTGGATCGAATATAGTTGAGTAGGTGGACGAATACTTAACAAACAATTTGCGGATTACTTCCTTCTTTAATTTCCACCCCTTAAACGCACGCACGAGACTCACATAAAGAGCACAGACAAGACATGACGGCTCAAAATTGATGAAGCCCAATAATGCTCTACGTATTCTAGGCCCGTGACATTTAACAACCAATTTGCGAATCAATTTCCTATATTATTTTGAGAAACAATTTGCATGAAAATTACGCATAGAACAATAATTTCTAGTAGGGGTTCATATCTATAAAAGGCAGACATGGATCCACAATGAATTACTTATTAGCCGCAGAGGGATCACTCTTCATATTAGAGCACAACTCATCTGTCAGATGATTCTGATTCATTTTAAATAAAACAATAATGTTCGTAAATTAAATTTATTTTTCCTTTTAAATAAAACTTGATGGCAATGATTGAAAGATTGCATAACCAAAAAAAAAAAAAAAAAAAATCTTCATGCTCCGCAATTATTGGTACTTGATCTAGGGAATTAGAGGTGAATCCTGCCTCTTATTTCTACTTTCTACCGTGCTATTGAGACAAAACTAGAGGAGTTGTTGTTCGTGATGTTGTGATCGCTGCTTAGCAACCGGCATAGCGCAACATTCTACGTGGGCCAAGACATCAAGCATAGTTTGTTGAGTGGTTTTATTCAAGCTGTCAATCAAATCAACCCATCTTTCGTGCGTGTACCATGGTATCAGATTCAAAGGCCCACAAGGCCCTGTCACGCCATTATAAGCCCACATCTGCTTGTTAGTTAGCTATTAAGTCTCTAACAATTCAACTAACAATGAGCTAATAAATAACTGGACCGAGACTTAAACTGTGTTATTGCCATAGGGACCCTTAACCTCTTAAAATAAAATCTATTTAAAGAGCCAGGCTGATAGTTGCATGAAGTGAGAGATGAGCGCTCAAAAAATAAACAATGACAAGGGCACAATATCACCATCCATTTAGCCCTCCAAAGACAATAGAAATCAGTCTCTCATTCAATAAGCCTGTATGGCTACAGGCTTATTTTAGGCTTTATCTAAGTTTATTTGAAGGCACAAGCTATTGTTGGCCACATTTTATAATTAGGGTTGTGTATAGCCTCTTACTCTCAAAGAACATCTATTGAACTCTGATTAATAAAATGTAGGCCCTATCAAGTCACATGGCCATGGAAAATTTTAACCACATTCATTTATTTCTTCTACCTCATGATGGAGTGAGATTAAAGTACGTAGGGAAACATACAAATATATGACACGCACTTTGAATGCCATTAGGTTAGCATGTGGTCCTCAAACTCATGACTTTCTATCCCCCTCATCATCCAATAAAAACCAACACATACAACAGAAAGCTTAAAGAGACCACTGTCCTTTCACAATCAACAGAGATCCTAATCCAAAATGTTCACACTCACCATCATAACAGGTTCATTGCTCTTTAGTAATGGCCATTAAAATTTTCTGCAGCCGACTGACTCTAACTCTAAACCGTAAATAGGCTTTCAATATAAAATCAGCACATAATCCTGAGCAGAACAAGTAAATAAAAAAAAACTAAAAAAAGGGTTTTTTTTAAGCCAAGGAAAATTTTCATTCACTGTTTTATTTTATTTTCATTCCGCTCGATTCCTAAGGGGGTGTTTGGTTCATTTTCTTGAAATTTCAAGAAATGTTTTCCATCCAAAAAAATATTTTCTTGTATTTCTTAAAAAAAATTTGAGAAAAGTAATTAGAAGTAAAAAAGTACATGTTTTTCTTTTCTTTTGTTTGGTTCAAAACAAAAAATAGGTCTTTTAACTTCATAGAAATATCAAGAAAAGGTAGAAATATGGTTGGAAATAGGTTTTGGGTACAAGTTTATTATATTATATTGGGTTGTGTCATATTTCTTAGTGTTTTCCTCCCAATTTGAGTGGAAATCAAAGCAAGAAAACTTTTCCATAAAGTGTACTTTATAGAAAAGTTTTCTAGAAAAGTGTACTTTATAGAAAAGTTTTCTATAAATTTAGAGGTGAACCAAACACAATTTATAGAAATAGGAAGAAAACTTTATTTACCAAAGTGTCATTTCTCAAAAAAAATTCTTAAAAGAGGTGAACCAAACACCCCCTAAGACTAAAACTTAGATGAGTAATAAGAGAAACATTTTATTCTTTCAACTCTCATCTTCTCATAATCTCTCAGATGCCTGTGAATTATTTTAAGTTGATAATAATGCATCTGATACCTTGGTTCGAAGTGTCTGTCTTTTCGCCTCATCTAGATTCCCAAAGCCTTTTTCTTCAGACTCCAACAAAGGCAAAGGGTTGATAAATAATGAAGATCATAACATGGGGGGGTTGGGTATTTAATCATTTGCCCCCCTGACCGGTTCAGGTTAAAAATTTATGGCGGGCTCCGAGTTAAAAAGGCCTCTTTGATGAGCTGTTGTCGTTCTGTTCACATTATAGGCTTCGTTAACGTCTCTAACCCCACATGCTCTCTGCTAAACCCCCGGGCCCCAGTGGAATTACAGTTAATTTTCTTCCCCCCCTCCCTTTCTGCGTGCTTGGTTCTTTCGCACGTATACCCCTTCAACTTAAGAATTTTGCATTTCACATCTTCCGTTTTGAACTCTAGCATGTCTCCGTATATCATTCTCCAAATACACGGAGCTCTTCTGAGCGATAATGTAACAACGCATGCATGCAAAAAATCAATTATACGTCATGTGATAATTTCCCATCGTTGCTTCTTGAATCTCAACGTCAACCGCGAAACTTTAACCTTTTTCTAATACGCTATCGTATACTCGGTGTTTAACATATATTCTTGAATATTTGATCATTAAGCTCAATATTTTTAACAAAAAAATTTAAATAATAATGTAGTAATAGCACCACTATGTTAATGTGTTGCTATTAATCTGAAACAAGTCCTTTAAAATCGAATTGATTGAACTGTATGTACGCGTATTAATCCTAAATACATTATTATTTTTATTTTTGTAAGAAAGAAAAAATATCCTGTGATTTCAATTTAGCATGATAGTGGCAAATCAAAGACTTTCTATCCCTAGACGACTAGTGTAAAACACAGAAGAAATCGGGGATTAATATAGTAATCCATGGATTAATTTTTATTTTTGACATACTAGTAATTTAGTGATCAATGATTAAGGGGTTTATATGAAAATATCTTCCCAGCTCGGAAGCATCCCCGACTATTTTATGATCCGTCAACAGCTCCTCCATGGATTCGGTAAGCGACTCCTCCCCAGACAAAACGAGAGCAGGTACCGTCTTCTTAAAAATGCGCTAGCTCCTCTCTCTCTCTCTCTCTCTCTCTCTCTCGCTTCCAAGCTCCAATTCATCCATGGCGAGCTCTAGGGTCCCCCATTGGAGCTTCATCTCCTTCATCTTCATCTTCCCTTGTCTAGTCTCCTCCCTCAACTCCGACGGAACCCTCCTCCTCTCATTCAAGTACTCCGTCCTCGACGACCCGCTAAGCGTCCTCTCCAACTGGGACTACGACGACGAGTCTCCCTGCTCCTGGAACGGCGTCACGTGCACCGGCTTCCCCGACGGAATCTTGAACCTCACCTCCGTTTCCCGCGTCGTGGGCCTCCACCTCCCCAGCGCCGGCCTCCTCGGCTCCCTCCCCTCCGACCTCTTCCTCCTCCCCCACCTGCGCCACCTCGACCTCTCCGCCAACCTCCTCAACGGCTCCCTACCCTCCTCTCTCTCCTCCGCCGCCGAGCTCAGGGTCCTCTCTCTCGCCGCCAACGAGATCTCCGGCGAGATCCCCGACCTCGCCGCCGGCGATCTTGCCGACCTCCAGGTGCTGAACCTCTCTGACAATGCTCTTGGCGGGGGAATCCCGAGGAATTTGAGCTTGCTGCCGAACCTTACGGTTGTCAGCCTGCGGAAGAATTTCATCTCCGGCGAGATCCCCGGCGGCGGGTTTGAGCAGGTTAGGGTTTTCGATCTGAGCTCGAATTTGTTGAATGGGACCGTGCCCGCTGATCTTGGGGTTAGCAGGGTGCAGTACTTGAACCTATCGTACAACAACTTCTCAGGCGAGATTCCGGCCGATGTCGGATCTAGGGTTCCGGCGAGCGCCGTCGTGGATCTCTCGTTTAACAATTTCACCGGCGTGATCCCGCAGTCTGCTGCGCTTTTGGCGCAAAAGCCGGCGGCTTTCGAAGGGAACCCTGACCTCTGCGGCAAGCCGCTGAAGAATCTGTGCACGATTCCGTCGACGCTTTCGAATCCTCCGAATGTCTCCAGCTCGAACCCGCCGGAGTCACCGCCGGCGTTCGCCGCGATCCCGAAGACCACGGCGGACGGCGGCGCAGCCGCCGGAAGTGGTGTTCACGGGTCTGGTGGAGGCGGAGGGTTCAAGCCGGCGACGATCGCCGCCATTGTTATCGGAGATTTGGGCGGGATTGGGCTGCTCTTGGTCGCGTTTTTGTACGCGTATCAAATAAAGAAGAAGAAGAAGAGAGAGCATCATCAACAGCAAATGCAAGAGAAGCAAGCTGTAGGATTCGGACCGGCGAAAATAGCAACTCAGCCGCCGCCGTCGCCTGAGTCCAAAAGCCGAGGTTTATGCTGTTTAAGGAAAAAAGACAGCAACACCGACGAAGAGACATCAGAAGCCACGTCGTCGGAGGCTGAAGCAGATGAAGATCAGAATGACACCGCACACAAGTTTCAGCCCCAGCAGAGCCACCAATCAGCGACTCTGGTTACAGTCGACGGCGACGTGGAGCTCGAAATGGAAACGCTACTGAAGGCGTCGGCGTACATTTTGGGAGCGACCGGAACGACGATAGTTTACAAGGCCGTGCTCGCCGATGGCACGGCCCTCGCCGTTCGACGAATTGGGGAGAGCAGCGCAGTTGATAAGTTGAAGGAATTCGAGGCCGCGGTGAGGAGTATCGCCAAGTTTAAGCATCCGAATTTGCTGAGGATTTGGGGGTTTTATTGGGGGCCTGATGAGAAGTTGCTTATTCATGATTATGCTCCTAATGGAAGTCTCGCCAATATCTCATTCAGCAGTACGTATCTCTCAACTCTCTAGATTTCTTGATGGAAATGCAAAAAATTCTAGTTTAATTGTAAAATTATTAGATGTTTATTTTATGTGAGAACTGATCTCGTCTCTATTACTTAATTTTAAACAAACTAGGAGCATGTTTGTTCATGAATATTACGTTAGTTTTGTCATGAAGTTTGATGATTTAGATGTCAGGACAAACATTTGCATGCAGAATCTAGATTAATTATGGAAATATCAGATTTTTATTTTGTTGATTCTCAAATGTAAGATATTTGTTCAGAAGTTTGCCAAAATGCAATTTATTTTTTTTTGAGTCCGAAGAACTAAACTTCTCTATAAATAAATCTAACAGTTCAATAACCAGGTGGTAAATTTGTTTATGATTATGTTTACAGAGAAACTGGGCTCCTCTCCATTTCATCTAAGCTGGGAAACTCGCCTCAGAATCATCCGAGGCATCGCCAGAGCTCTCGCCTACATCCACGACAAAAAATCCGTCCACGGCAATCTCAAACCAAGCAACATTCTCCTTGGCGTCGACATGGAGCCCAAAATTGCCGATTTCGGCCTGGACCGACTCATGTTCGGCGACGCCAGCAGCAAGACCGGCGCCTCCTCGCGCCTGTTCGGCAGCAAGCGCTCCACCCAGTCCCAAACCAGCCTCCCCGACCTCTCGCCGGTGGTCCCCACCGCGAGCCCCTCTATCGCGGGCCCCTCGTGGGTCCCGTACCAAGCGCCCGAGTCAATCAAGAACCTGAAATCTAACCCGAAATGGGACGTGTACTCTTTCGGGATTGTGCTGTTGGAGTTGATTTCTGGGAGGCTGTTCTCAGAGGAGGAGCTCGTTCAGTGGAACGCGGGGTTCGTAGTCGAGGAGAGGAACCGGATCGTGAGAATGGTGGATCCGGCGGTGAGAGGGGAGATTGAAGGGAGGGAGGAGGTGGTTTTGAGTTGCTTCAAGTTAGGGTTTGCCTGTGCTTCGGTGGCGCCGCAGAGGAGGCCGAGTATGAAGGATGTTGTTGTTTTGTTGGAGAGAATACCTTCTTCTTCTTCTTCTTCTTCTTCATTGCAATGCTGATTGTTGCAATAATAATGGCTGTTGTTGGTTTTGTGTGGTAGATTAGACTAATTGATTTGTTGTATTTAACATGTTTGTTCTAATGTGTATCTAGACACTGATTGTGGTTTGAGCTTGTATTAACTTGAGTCTGTTTTTATCTTTTTAGCGTTCTGATTTGGATTCAAGTGTTGGCTTTCACAAGAGTTTCATAGTCACAATTGTAATTATAATTGCAAGCTGCTTAAGTAATTGTAGTTGTGATGGTAAGTATCTCTTCCATTATTCTTACACGACACATCTTTAGAGCATTGCTTTTTTGTTTGTGGAGCTTGAACATGGAGAAAACCTATCACTAGGCCTTGAATGGGATGCGACAAAGGTTTTGCTAGAGAAAATTGGAGATATAAACCATATCCTATAAATATATATGTTGAGTGGCCTAATTTTTTCTGGATCTAAAAGAAAGAAAGGATCAAGGTTCGAGAGATTAATTATAATCATTTGTTGACTCTTAGCAGAATCTTCGTCTAGTTACCCTCTGAGGACATAGGTAATCACATTGATTGTTGAACCTTGTTAAATCACCTATGTTTTCGAGATAGTTGATTTTTATTTTCGGTTGCTTGTTAACATTTTTCCGCATGACATGACCTCCATATACCTCTCATCAAGCCTCTAGGGGACGTGGGTGTGGAAATTATCTGCCTCCCTATCAACCATTCATAAGATGCTGGTGTGGAAATTATTTGCCTAATTGTCAACCCTCGGGGGTTTCAATCAATTATTTGCTGGCTTATTTACGAGATTTCGGCGAAATTTCACCTTAATAAGTAAAGTACTCACCCAAATGAACATCGATGTAACCGGCATTGGAATTTTCTTACGGATCCCTTCCCCACCATGCTGATCATTTTGAAGATGAGTCCAATGCTGGATTATATGCTTTGTAGCAAAAAGGTAGCGAGCGTGACATAAGTTATTTACTTAGATCGGCAAAAAAGGAAAAAGAAATATAAGAAGTTACTAGATGGGTAAAAGCATGCAGGCGGTAAAAAGTTACAAATAAATCCTCAGAGCGCATCAACTTTTGAAGGTAAAAAACAGAGAGATAGAGCATCACAACCTAAAGAAGAAAAAGGAGCCCTAATCATCAAAAAGATACAAAAAAAAGAAAAACTCCATTTTCTCCATTATCTACCCCTTTTGACAAAAAAATTTTTTTTAAATGCACAAAGGTTATGGGAGGATCGTCATTAGTTTAAGGAGACCCTTTTCAGAGACTCAAACAATTTTTTTCCCCACAACAAGAATGGCAACAAATGATATCTGCTCTGTTTCATAAAAATATAATGTTATAGTTCAGAAGACATTGGTGGCTAATAGCATAGAATTAGATCAATAGATATGTACATGATTGAAGGAGGAAAAGCGTTGATAACTTATTTATATACATATGATTTTTACCTAATGGTTTTTTTTTTGTAAGTAAGTTTTTATTCTCATTTACCAATAGCAATATAGTACAAGCTCCCAATGTACTCACTGACTCCAAGAACATACAGAGTCACACCACACCTAAAAGCCAACAATAAAAACTATACAAGGCATTCAAAAGCTCTAATCAGCAATTAAAAATCTCAAAATTGTGCCATCATCAGGAACAGAACTAAGGGAATCTTCATACGTAAGCTCTAGGATCTATTTCTCCTGTTGTCTTTCATGATTTTTACCTAATGGTTATGGAAGGATCTTACACTTTCCTCCCTTTTTTTTTTAACATCTGGCAACGCGTGAGTTATAATTTGATTAGTCTCACATTTGATTGGCTACATTGAAAGCACAAAACACTAATAATTTGATGATATATACTGCCACTTTAACTATGAGTCTTTAATTACTCTTAGTTACTAGAGTGACAATCAAAAGACATTCTAAAGGAGAGAGAATAAATTCCTCATGTCTGAGTGAATAAATTGCGTATGCCACAAAGCTATGCAGAAAATAAAGGAGAGCTAGCCTATCTTTCTTTGCTTTTGTTAAAGGCTTGTGCATCTTTCCATCAAAAAATAAAGGAGACGAAAAAGGGTTATGCACCCAAAACTTTATGCTCTTTTGCGTTAAATGAAAGTAGTCAAAGCTATTCATGCGCAATGCAAACTTTCTAGGTCAACAACTTAGGCGTGAAGAGAAGTAAAATTACAACTCCATGGTGAATGTTTTCACGCTTTATTTTCTTATGGGTAATACTTAATTACCTAATTACCTACTCGTTATGTAATAATATAGATTTCTTTTTTTTAAAAAACTTATAAAAAATTTTCAACGCTTAGATTTATCACCTCCTACTTACCTGTTTTACTTACTAATAATAACTAGGCTAGCCGTGCATAATGCTTTGAAAGCAATACTTTAAATTTTTTTCCCTCCATTTTATGATAGGTTCAAGGCAAAGCTTCACACTCAAGCATCCTCATGATCATATGAGGCAATCTATCCGAGGAAACTCCTATGAGAAAAATTAACTAATGACCATGGGTTGTAATCTCGACTTTTTATGTAAATAAAAAAGTAAATATAGTACTTGGTGGCATTCTTAAGAAAACTTTGTATAGTTAACATTTGGTGTTGTAATTAACCATAATAATAATAATAATAATGTAATCCGGGCTCCAGCTAAGCACCCACTGGATTTTATATTGCACGTGACTATAATTTTTCGGGTTAAAGCTGCATTCGCTGAATTATACTTCCAACTATGAAATTTGAAGAATACGCAGTTTATTACGCATGTTTTCGGTAATTTTTCCGAATTCAAGGCAAAATAATGGGATTGGATCTCAACACTATAACTAACCCCTTTTTTGGAAGATTAAAGTTCATGGTTTTACCTAAACTCCAATAATTTATGTATGTAAAATTGCCACATTTCCTATAAAAAATTTCAACAATGCATTGCCACGGAGGCTATTACCACTACTAAGGTAGCATGATGAGTCTTTATTACTTAAGATTTCGTAATAGCGTAGATTAGTATTATAGGGGACAAGCAAAAACTTATCTAGATAAGTATTTACTTAACATAGACATGTATATGTGTTCTAAGATGGGTATGGAATTGGTTAATTGGCTTCCTAATTGAATGTACATGACCCGATTAACGATCATAATTGTACATGATTTTGGTGTACTTTCTTCTTAAAAATCGTTTACAATTAATTTAGACCAAGACAATATACTTTTCTTCTACTCATATGGTCCTCATTTCTAGATTTGTGTAGCTAGAATTTTTTTTATCTGCAGAGATAATCATATACTATACTGCAGGCATCTCATGATGCAGGGGAGAAAATAGAGAGAAAAGAAGCCAAGAGAAAGGAAAAGGAAAAGGCTTCTCTTGATGCGACTCATGGAGCCACTCCACTTAGAATCTGTAGGATAATAAATTCTAAACTTCAAGCTATGATGGCAACGTTCTAATGATATCATGTTCAGATTTTTTTTTAATCCTTTTTTTTGGCAACACATGAAATTGGTTAGGAGACTCCTATGTGCGAGAGAGAGACCGAGTTCGAGCTCTCACACTACTAGAAGGATTAAATCTTTTCAAGAAACATTGAGAATTGGAGCTCATCTCACATCCATACCAATTCTAATAAGGCCGACAAAAGTATTCGAACATGTGACCGTTTAGCGTGTAACCTACCCAACCACCCTGGTGGACCCATGAGTGTATCCTGCTCAAATTTAAATTCTATTAGACACACATTTAACTGGATTTACAAAAAAAATGTCACTCATTTAATTAGATTTTTAGGGGCTCAACCCAAAGAGAGTTGTTACAAATTTTAACAGCCAAATTAAGTTGTTCTTGAGCTGCAACACTATCCAACAAACAAAGGACCAAAATTTTGTGTACACGGTATTATTGTTGATATACTCATGCATATTATCGTTTAGATAGTTGTTACACAAACCTAATCCTACCTAATATGAAGAAAGTTAGGTATGTTCATGATTTGTCAACTCCACAAAAATGCTCAACTACTAAGATACAATGTCTTGATCTACTTTTTCTTGGTTGTTTGCGGCTTAAAGGTCAACCTTCATATACTTAGACTTATTTATTCTTTAGGCAATTTAAACTCCTTTAAATGTTTATTAGATAATTCTTATTCCAGTAGAACTAAAGCATATATTGTGGCCAACTAATGAGCTACTATCATAATTAATGGCTTTGGCAGCGCAAATCACCCCCATACAATTGTTAAATTTAAAACTTAATCATCATAAATTAATAGCATATTTGTTGTTCCCTCGTAAATTAATAGGATTCTGATCGTCTCAAGAAAATTTAGTTATTTTCAAATTACATGTGGGGGGGTCCGATGAGAAAAATTCAAAGTTCAAGGAGTTTTGTGAGACACCACAAAGTTCGGGGGGTTATCTGAGATAAATAAAGTTCAGGGGGTTATGTGCAACATCTCCTAAAGATCAAGGGATTTAAGTGAAATTAACCCTTAATTATACATGTAATGACGCTTACAATATTTGAAAATAACGAGCTAACAATAGCATTGAGAGCTAAGATTAGAAGGCAATCAATAAATTTAATTTAATTTTATAATTTCTTAATGGTTATTGAAAGGAAGAAAGTTTGCAACGTGTTGATTTTTGTGCACAACATGCAGGCTTATCCTGTAATTATATCAAAAGCAATAATATCCTTTATCATGTATTTTTATTAACAACTGTAGCTTAATACGATATATTCTATAATTAAATCAATATTAATTATTAATCGCGGGTGATTTGGATGGTTAGAAGCTTCTAATATGACTCCTAAAATCTTGGGTTCGATTCGAGCTGGGTTATAGAAAAATCAAGACTAATTAACTCGAATTTACTACGAACAAAGTAATTTTCTAATTCATGAATGCTTAAAACATATTAATCTACTAGCATCGTTGCACGTGCAAATGCACGTGCCATAGATATTGAACTTTTTTATTCTAAATTTCATATAGGAAGAGCGAATTGTTTTTTAATGTCCTAAAGTTTCATCGGTTTCTTAACTTTTATATCATACTCAAAAATAGGTACGATATTGTTATGGTCCTGAACGCTTAATAAGGATAATCTACGTGATTAAGGGGATAACACCTCCTTCCCAGGCGATGGTGATGCGCTAACCAGAC
>JBAKGM010000233.1:39831578-39847771 GCA_037177215.1 Asparagus racemosus
CTTGCTAAGATATCTGCTTAAGTTATTGTTTCCTTTGCGAAGCATAAACTCAACCTGTCAGTTCAGCGATCGTTGCTAGGTGGTCCACGGACGACGCGTCCCCGGCACAGGCAAACAATCCACAAAAGCAGAAGATCTATACGTGTAGTGTCTTCTGTTCGAGTTTGTAGAGAGTGTCAATCTTTGTAATTGAGAGTTACACTTGTAATTTTCATCTATTTTCATCAACAAAACATTTTGTAATGAAATCAACAAAGAATCTCACTTTCGACGCGAACAATATGTATCATCACCTTAATCGGACAGACTTAATCATTTCATATCCAAATAAGAACATAATTAGTTTTATTTAATATGTTGTTTATGTTTTTATATATGTTGCGTGCACAACACTACATGATATATCCTTCTAAGACTTATGATCTTTATCGTTGATTTTTATATTCATTCTTGTCTAGCTGATGAGGATTAATTATTATTGTGCAGTTAACCATTGATTCTTTTGTGGACCTCTTTCTTTAAGTAACGAAGTGAGTCCGACTTAGCAGAGCAACCTTGCTTGAATAAGCAGGTTATGAGGAAGTTGTTAGAGCCAAGCAATAGCCGTTATAAACAATGGTTAATTTAATTGTTTATTATTAAAAAATATACTTCATGACATTATTTTTAGAGATTTATCTAGTATTTTGATGGCCGTGTTTGAGCCATACCTATATTTATTTTGGATATTAAAGTTTATTTATCTAGTAGACTTGGTACTTTAGATAATTTTTTATAACTCTTTCTTGTTTCTGCTATGATGTTGATGTTGTTTTGATGAGACATGTACTTTTATAATGTATATTTATGTTATGAGTGATTGTAGATGTATAACAAAACATGTTACAACTTACAAGGCATTTATGGAGCACTTTATATTTTTGGTTTTATAAATATTCTAGCTACCACATCATATCCGCGAGCAAGGCGTGATAGAGTTTTAGTGGTAGAAGAGCCAATGTTCAAAATGTTCCTGTAATAAAAAGTTAAAGTTTTCCGAAATGAAAAATAAAGGGAATATCATGAACCCAAGCAAGTTTTCTAAACCAACGAGTTATACGAAAATATTTTAAGAAAACCCCTTTTTGTTTAAACCAACCATATTCTCTCAACGATTCACTCTAATTAGAGATATCGACTACCAAGCGCAATCTTAAGTTACAAATTTAGTCTTTCAATTGTTACAATTCCGCTATACCTATTGTTGCGCTTTGTTCTTTGATATATTTTGCATCCATATAGCACGAGATATTGATTTATGATATTGTTCCTGTTCGGAAAATTGCACACTTGCAATTGAGCCCTTGAGTATCGTTGCATTTTTACAATTAGATTTTATATTAGTTTTTTAAATGGTTTTGATATTTGTTCATTTTTTCTAAAAGATTATCTTTTTCCGAATTGACATATTCTGATTAAAAAAAAGAAAAAGAATAGCAATAGTTATAGGCTTAACCCATTATTGTGATGAAGTCATCGTCGTAGTGGTGTGTGTTGGCCTCATGCGCTACGATTAGGTCACAGGGCGTGACATGACTCTAGTCCCTTTTTTCCATTAACTATAATCTCATTATATACATAATCAATTATTATAATTGTAAATCATGCATAAACGTACATGAATATTGAAATCTCATGCTTAGAGATTACATGTCCCGGATCTATGGAAGGATTGTCACGCACATGTTCTTGATATTCGAATAATGACTAGAGAGCGACCACACTATTGAAACGACGAGAAGCCCCCACTCATTACCCCACAACTACCCGTAAACACGAACTCGATCGGAGAAGAAGATGATGGCTATTCTATATATTATCGTCTCATGTGTTTTATGTGCACCTTTTATGTGTTTATATAAGAAAAGCATCAAAACCCTAGTCAACTAGGGCCGGTTGATTAATCTCATTAGGAGCCTAATCTCGGTTCCTTGGTCTGCCCCGCTGAATTGCGCGGGCCCCACGCGTAAACCAACAATAACCAAATCTCTTTTATTGGATAAATAAAGTAGAAGAGCAGAGGGTGAAGAAGTAAGAACGAAAAGGGGGTCGGTTGCAACTCGGACCTCACATGATTCATAACACGTTGTGCTCGAATCCATCCCGCACAAACGTTGACGCGCCCATCCAAAAATGGCTCTCACTTTCTTGTTCATCCATTCACTAATTTTACCATTTTGTTCTCACTTAAGACCAAAAACTAAGATTAAATGCGACTAATAACATGTGCAAACTAGCGGTTTAAGTACCATATGTATGTATATTTACGTCGTTTTATGTATAAGGATGTTGACAGTAATGATGCTTTAGTAGTGTAGTTACTCACATTACACGTCAAAAGCTCAGTTTAAAAAGAAAAAAAAGGAAAGAAGGACAAATAAATAAATAAATAAATAAAGGTTTTCCACCACCGACACTTGCTAAAAGTTTTTGAGTAATGCTTGTGTCGTTGTTGGGCATTTTGGGAAGCAGATCCTGTCAGCGGCGGGGGATTGTTTAATGAGAGATTAAATAAAATGAAATCGCGACCCTAATCCTACGGCTACGGCTTTACTAAAGTAAAGCTGTTTATTACCTAGCTACCATCTCATAGTTGAAACTAAGGAACACGTGTAACATTAATGGAATGACAGATTGATAACTCATGAATTGTTGGACTTTGAGATTGGTACATAGATCTAATGTTTAATATCGCTTTTGTATATATTTATGTAATGAACCAGGTTCACTGGATACTTTCTCTTATTTATAAAACTCGATGTATTTACTTCTTCTATGTTGATGACACATCTAAGTAGACTCACGAGTTACCTAACTTTGACTTTCAATTTAACAATGAGTTGCCTCCATTTGATCTTTTCTTACATATAATACTATGGTGAAGTTGAAATCAACTTTCTCGCGATTGGAATGCTAACTAAACCACATGAGTTGCGCTAGTCTTGTAATAATTAAGGCACAAGAAAGTGAAAAGATTGCGAGATCCTTCCCTCATGAATGACAATTAAAAAACAATAAGGTTCTATGGGCTCTATATTATTGTGTCTTATAGTACAAGAGCAGTTCAATTTTTATAGTTAACATTAAAATAGTAACAATAAAACATATTGCATTCTCTTAGAGTTAATAAAAGTGCGGGAATAGTATTTTGTAGGGGATTGATGCATATTAAATGGGTCGAAGTCTATTGCGAAAATCTACGCAAATTGGAGAGAAATTTTAATAAAGAGCATATATAACAGTAATATCCCTTATGGCCCATGAGCAATCTGTTGAAATACTAATCACAGCTTATGTCGCCGAAGCCCAATTCTCAGGGCTCGAATATTAGCCCATATACGCAAATATTTAATTTCATGCTGACGAAAATTAAAGAAGCTTGTTTCCATGGCGTATGCCTGGTATTTCTCCTTTTTTTTATTTAGCCCTCTTTCCATTGGAATGCACATGTCTCTTTCGGATTTTTGGCTCTCAAAAATATATTTTAGAGCTCTAACAAATTGAAAATTCTTCAAACTCCCAAAATTTACTATTGTATTATTTTTGTTCGAGTTAATGTAAGGTTTCATTTGCGCACACTTTTCATGCAAATTACTGAGAAAATAGAGAATTTCGGATGCAGGAATATGTTATCACATCAGTAAATTCCAGCAAAATTCTTGTCAAAATTATCGTCCAAGCAAACACACGATTGTAAAAGAGGATTTTCGTTCTCACACAGTAAGATCCATCCTTTTCATAGATTCCTAAAATTCTATGAAAATAAACAATAAACATATACTTTAGCGTGAAGGGTCAGCGTGCAGGTTTATTACGCGGACAAAAACCTTGGGCCTTACTGGCCCAAGGTTTATGAACCTTTTCACTCTAGAGGAAGTTAGGTGAGGACCTTCGTCGTCTGCAGTCATAACAACGACAAGTTTTGAGAAAAGTCATAAGAAGGACACTCTATACCTTGGGCCCGAAAAGAGCTCCGCTCTACATGGACTCCTAATTAATTAGTAGCCCATCAATGTAGAGGCAGGCCCACTTCAATACTTAACTTTGGTCCTTTTAAATAGATAACAAAATAATAATAGATGTTCTCGGTTCGGTAACAAAAGGAGAATTTTTTTTTTTTTTTTACTTACAGGTCTTTACTTCAATTAAAAGGCTATAGAGCTAAGTAATTATAAATATTTATCTAGGCGTATAATACCGGTGACCAGAAAAGCCTTCTATTTTCATTTTCTCCTTTCATAACTACAGTAGTAAAATGACGGCCGAAGAGGGTAACAGATCAAAGTTTATGATCCTTTTCAATTTCCACTCCATAGGAAGTTTGGCGAGGATCATTGTCGTCTATAGTCATAATAAGGACAATTTTGAATAAAAAGTTATAATAAGGACAACTATGAGAAGGAAAACCGAGACCAAATTCAAATAACGTGGCTTGATTTTTCGTCTAAACGCGATAATACAGGCAACCGGCTGTATTTAAAATAAGGATAAATTGCTCATAACATGTTAAAAATTTCTAATCGTTACATCAAAAATTTAAAATTGCGATGAGAACTATAGTTTTATATTCTAACGTAAAACTCTTCATATGTATACGCAAATTCCTGAATGCTAGGTGTTAAGAGTTGCTAAAAATACGCTGGGGGGTGTTGATTGCAACTGAAGGCATAGATGAGGTAGGTTTACGTAGAATTTACCCTTGTTAAATTCTCATTAGAAAAATCAATTTTAAAAAACAAAAAAATTCCCCCTCTTTCAGCATCATCATCATGTTTTAGTAGTGTCACTTCTTTGAGATCGTCACGACGTGATATGTCGATTTCTTTCCCAGTTGTGCGGAAGGTGACTAAAGAGGAATCAAAGTCATCTTTGCATCACATCATTATTGCTGATTCCAGCTTTAGATGTTGAAGATCACAAATTCTATTTGAGCATCTCTCATCAAATCTGATGAATTAAATCATGACAGCGATGACCGATGATGAAAGTTTTAGGGATCTCGATTGTGCTTTGAGAAGGACAAATAACTAAAAGCAAGCAAATATTATTATATATCCACAAATAAAGGGGAAGGTAAACGAGCATATGTACATTTCAAATACCAAGTGTAACGATGAGAGTGCTAGACTAAATTGATAGCCGCCACTATAAAAAAATAGTCGTAGTATGAAACAAAAGGTCTAATATGTGCGTAGAACTTTCTCTAATTAAAAGCTTGTATAAGATTTCTTCCATATAGTTGTAGGGCCAAAAGGATAAATGATTCTTTCACTGTGCATGCATCTATAGATTTTTCTACATTGCATGTTTGCTTGCTTAGCTAAGTTAATAGTTGGTTTGAAGATATGAAATATGAAATTACGATTAGAATATAAAACAAAATAAACCTCAACTCTCATCAAAACTAAGGAGTTTTGGTGTAATTGTTAAGGGGACTTAATTTTAGATGGTAAAATTAATACCACTATATGAGTTTATGTTTCCGCTATAAAAAGGACACGCAACCTGTGGTGGCATATTAGAATATAAAAATGCAAACCTTTAACTCTTACTGGTTAGAGGGACTTAATGTTAGAATTATATCTAGAATTTAGCCTTCAATATTGATGTAGGATGCATAATAAGCAAATTCATAAAGAGGTGAGACCTTTGCGGATGAGTTATTTACTTGCCTGCAAAGAAACAACCATATCTTCTAATCCGGAAAGTGGATTCTCACATATTTTATATGAAAATCACCTATCTCGACCAGATGAAACCATCTAGATACACCGATTTTTAGCAAAAATCTAAAAATAATCAGCATTTAATTTATTTTTAATAGTAAAGTTAGTGTATGTTTAGATTAGTAAATAAATTCAATTTTGATTCATATTAGACTCATTTATTTTCTCTATTATGGGGAGTCTTTTTAGGATAGGATTTGATTTTTTTTGTAATTCTAGCTCTATTAGGAGTCTATTTTATCTTCCTACTTAAGAAGACATATGTAACTCTAGAATTAGTAGATCAATTTTATCAATAAAATTCCTCTTACTAAATTTTCTTCGTGGATTTGAAGATTATTTTTTGTGGATTCAGAGAGCACATTTTGAGTTTAGTATTTAATCATTTCGGCGCGACGTTAAATATGCACATTCCACACTTAACTTGTGCTTCCAAACTTTAATCGACTATTTAGTGCTCATCTCACAGTAAGAAATCATTTTAAAAAAAATTTTAATTGACTGTTTATATCTAAAATAATTATGATATCCAGATAAAACTTTAATGCAGAGGAAAAATGTACATTAAAAAGTGAATACTTTAATGTCGACTAGTCCGGTCACAGTGATGCAGATCAAACTGTAGAACACACCTTTTTTGAGTTTAGTATTTAATCAATTCTTCACGTGTCGACCCATTTTTTAAATTATTTGAGCATTTCATTCAACTTGGATTAACTAATCTACAAGCAAATGCATAGTCTAAAGCTTAACGAGACAAATTGGCATTAAACTATCTCCCAATTGGATAACCAAGCCAAACGCAACAAGTTAGGCAAAGAGCAACAATCCTAGCTAATTGTTGTCTCCATTTATAAAATAAACTTTTTCATCGCATTCATGCAAATTTGATGGAAAGTGTTAGAAAAATCAAGTGGAAAATTATGTTTTCAACGGTAAATTTGTGCAAACTCTCAAATAAGATTAGGCTATCTTTTTTTATTTAAAAAACAAATATCAAATATTCACAGGCTGATCAAATTGATTCATCGATTTCGATAACCATCAAATTGAAATTTAACTAAAATAAATTCAAAGCTTAGTACATAACCAGATATGTTATACTTACGTGTCGCTGACTCCGTGACTGTTACCAATCAATTTTGTAAAAATATCCTTTAAGTACATGCACGTGAAATAACAATTTAAAAAAGGAAAATAATTAAGTAATAAAAATCTTTATTTGCGTACATCGCACTGAACAATAGCTAGAATTGACTGGCGACAGCCCTCCACGGTTCCACCACCCTAAGATTCTCGCTACCTCTCCTTTATAAAAGTGGAATCTGACACCATCAACTGAATCTCGAGAAGATTCCCTCTTTTTTTAATTTTACCATCAAAGTAAAAAAATCTTATAGGGGCTACTCCTTTCAAAATCATATAGAAAGAAGACAAGCGCACTTAGTAGTTGTTCCCAGCGTAATTATTATCAATATAGTCCGCATTGATGACCAATAATTATAATGATATTGTGGATTATATTAATATATGGATCAAAATTCATGTTAAGTTAGATATTATCATCTCTCATCTCTTTACATGCTTTTCTATACAGAGTCTTATATTAGATTTTTACAGCAAGTTATATGTATAATTTTTTTCTTTTTAATTGTGTACGTCACCCTCTGAAAAATCACTGATCTTTGAGAAACTTATACTAGAGGATAGATGATGAAGACAATCGATCCAACACAAATGTTGATGCAAGTATCATCTGTTAAAGTAGCCAACTCGTATATTGATGTGGTTGCAATTGTACATCTCATAGACTATACTAATCGAAATATATGCAGATTCATCCCATATGAAAATGTTTTTATCTCGTATATTCTTATAAAAATTTCTATTAGATTTATGTATTATTATTAAAAAAAAGACTATAGAGAGCACTATCTTGTTTACCGTCGTTCATTTATCTAGTGGGTGATTATAATTTATTATATATCTAGCACTTATTATATTCTCTATGAATTGCACGCTTTGCTAATTTGCACTCAACGACAAATCATCCACCAAATAAATTAATGACTATTAATTAGATAGCGATCTCTTTATTATTATTTTTGGTGAGATCTTTTCCCCCACCTCCGAGCAGACTTCCTTATTTTTTAAGGAATGTGTATGTTATTGGAACTACCCAGTAAAATGACTAAATTGCCCTCCTATTTTGTGCGTAAAAGCCTGGTTCTGATAGAATTAGAACTAGTTTTGTACCTTCCTCAATTTCATCCCCATAAAGAGGTTGCTAGTTGAAACCTACAGGCTACAGCCAATAAGAATCGAGCACAGATTCCATTCACCCCACCTCCACAAAACCGGGGCGTTACGGACTCCACCCCTACCTACCCACTCACCCAAAACGAAATATAACCCCATCTCAAATCCACCCCTATAAAATTCTCACCACAACCTCAGCCAAAAATCCATCACCCCCATTCACAAAAAACACCAAACTCCACCTCTCCAACACACACACACACTCTCTCTCCAACAATGGGCGGTTGGGCCATCGCTGTTCACGGTGGCGCCGGTGTCGATCCCAACCTCCCAGAACATGTGCAAGAATCGGCCAAGAAACTACTAACTCGATGCCTGAACATCGGCATCGAAGCCTTTAATAAAGGTTTCACTGCGATCGATGTTGTCGAGTTGGTCGTTAGAGAGTTGGAGAGCGACCCGTTGTTCAATTCTGGACGAGGGTCGGCCTTAACGAGGAAGGGGACGGTGGAGATGGAGGCGAGCATAATGGATGGCAGAGGACGAAGGTGTGGGGCCGTGTCGGGGGTGACGACGGTGAAGAATCCGGTGTCATTGGCTAGGTTGGTGATGGAGAAGTCGCCGCATTGTTATCTAGGATTTGAGGGGGCTGAAGAGTTTGCAAGGGAGCAGGTAATATTTATTATTGTTTTTTCCCTTTTCTTTTTCATTATTTAGTTAGACTTTAATGACTTACTTTTGAATATAAATCTTATCAAAACAGTCTGCATAAGAATATCACAACATTTTGTAAGGGAGTGTGATTTTCTGAATCATTTCTGAACTTTATTTTTATCTCCTCATGGCTAGTAAAATCCGTGTGTTCTGATAAAATTTGTGCTCCTTATTTGTGAGATGGTTTCGATTTCCATAAATTATCTTTCTTTTTACCTTCTTTGATATTGAAGATTTTTTTTTTGGCCATATCTTTTTGTTTGAAATTTTTTTCAGAAATTAAAATGAAGAAACACTAATTGATCCGTAAATTTGCAAATACCACCCTCTGCGTGTTAAGAGTTATTTTGATTTCCATAGATTATCTTTCTTTTGTTTTCTTCGATATTGAAGATTTTTTTCTTTCCATGTATATTTTGGTATAGAAAATTTTTCAGAAATTAAAATGAAGAAACACTAATAGATCCGTAAATTTGCAAATACTACTCTCTGCACGTTAGAGTTATGATAACAATTAGTTTAATTTTAACTATTTTAGTTGTTTTATAAAAAAGTTGTTTATAAAATTATTTTTTCATGGGCTAAAAGCACAATATCAGGGGCTGCGCTGAGTTCATCACAATTAATTAATTATAAAGATCACGTGTCTTGAGGGTAGAATCAGTTGTCTATATACGTTTTAGAATCTCCGTGATTCCTGTTTGGACCGTTTCCAAAGCAATAAAGTTAAAAGACGTGGCAACTGAATGACCGTTTAAGTTTTAGGACGAAGACTTCTATTAGTATTTGTCGTTTTTTTCCTCCTTCTTTGCTTACCTTTACAGTTTCACCTGCTTATTATTTATATATTACCTAGCATTTATAGATTCTGAGTTTTTTTAAAATTTGACAAGGTAATACTCCGCATTATATAAAAAAAACTACTAAGGATATATATATGTATATGTGTGCGCGCTCGCTAAGTGAGTGAAACTAGTATGGTGTGGCCTTTTTTCTTTAGTTGTTTTGAGTAACGTAATGACATCTACTGTAGATGACTACTTAACTATTTTCTCAATAGAGACGGTTTGTTTAATGCTATAATTGTATATTAATGATTTGCCTTGGCCCAAAAAAGGGTAAATTGGCACTTAAATACATGAAAGTTTTATTAACTTTTCATTTAGATATCCTCAGTTGTTTTCATTCGTCTCAATTCAGAAAATGGTGTTAATTTTTGGTAGAAAGACGATAGTAGCATCTCTGTTAAATGAACAACATCGTCTCTAGTTAAAAAAACTCAAGGTATGAAAGTCCTAAATCTATGATGTAATACTCTCATGATAGTCTTTTAATAAATAGTCCTTGGTTGTCCAGGTACTAACATGATATTTTGAAAAACTTTCGAGTATAAAAGTAAGACGAAAAAATATTAAGAGTATGAAAGTGAGAAGTAACTGAAACTTTTATGTATTTAAGTGTCAATTACCATAAAACATATATGAACTGTCTCAACTATACTTGAAACATTAGAGAATGAGGGAAATATAAAGCTTATCATCTAAAGCAAATAAGAATAAACTTGCCCAAAACACATTACATTACATGTGACGCGTGTGACAAATTACTCTGGCTATATCATGGTGAGTGAAAAAAAGTTAATAATGAATGTTTTCTAATGAAAAAACAGTGACATGGTAGTTTTATCCAAAACCCGTTAAAATTTACAATAGAGCATTATGAAATTTACCCTAGTCACGCCGAACATAAGCATGAGCATGATTCTGTATTTCAAAGGTAGAAAGCAGACCACACAAAAAATTGAGCCAAATACGTAATGTGGACCCTTAGCAGATTCAACAGCTTGATACCCCCTCCTCTTATTATTCTATACAGTGTCAGTGGGTACAGTGGTCACGGTGGACCCCCAAGAATTAGGGTACACATGGGCTGAAAAAGGCTGGACTTAAGTCGAGATTCTCTTGGCTCCTTAGAAATTGGGGAGTCACTTTTCACTGGATTGCGGCGATTTTTTATTCTTTTATTTGTTGAGAACTAGTCCTCTTTGTTGAGCACTAGTCCTCCCTCCGTACACACAAATACAGATGAATATTAATCCTATTAAAATCTCTTCACGGTGCATCCCCTTCTGATCCAAACATGATACCTGTAAACGGTTCATTCTGGTAAATATCACGGCTCACTTGTGATTCACATTACACCGGTTTTGTTCTGATAGGAATCCTACTCTACGCAGAGATCTCATCACCAAAGTTACAGTAGGACAGAGACATTTGTTTAAAGAAATCATATAATTAATAACATTGATACAATATTCTGATTGTACTGATATACGATTACACTGATTTTATAGTTGTTTTCATTGATTTTATAGTGAGTTCTTTATAGGAATAATTTTTTTCCCTACATGTTTGTGTAGCATGTTCTTTTTATCATCTTTAAAAATTAGTGTAGTAAAACAAGTAATAAGATGCTGCAAAACATAAAAGATTGTAGAGGGAATCAGGGATAAACAAGAAGATGTACTTCTTTTCACGTGAACTCACAGAGATTCTGAAATGTCTTGGAGTGAAGACAGCCTCCTAATTCATTACAGCCACTGCTTCTGTGTGGCTTCAACTTGAGTCTCTACCCTTTTCAGAGCATCAAAGGTCATCAATAGTTGGGAGCATGTTCCAACTTGAGGGCAGATTCCTCCAATTCACTGTGCCCAAACAAAAGGAAACAATTAAGCCAAAATAATTGATCCTTGAGCCTTTTTTTTTTTTGTTGGTTTCTGTTTTTTCGTTTTTCCCCATCAAAATTTTTTCCCCAACGGCCATAATTAACGTCGACAAAATTATTAACTTGGCTTTGTCAGGGTGTTGAGATTGTCGACAATGACTACTTCATCACCGAGGAAAATATTGGCATGTTGAAGCTAGCCAAAGAAGCGAACACCATCATGGTAATAACCTCGTTCTTTGGTTGTCAATGTTATTAGAGCTTGTGTTTTCTACATATTTCATTAAACAATACAAAGCTTATGTCACGCTAATTTATTTCTCGGATTTGTTTCGAGATGCGTGCTACGGTGGTCAGCCTCAATATGTGGCTCACACGTCAGCACACTATCTCAAAGCAAATCTAAGAAACGAGAAGACATTGGTGGATAGAATCCTCGGTCCATTTAAGTTTACAGGAACTATACTTTAGCTAGCGTTTACTCATTACGAGTTCATGCACGGCACAGTACGACTACAGAATCCCGCTCCCAGGAGCGGAAACATGCAGCTTAACCGCCGGATCAATAATCAACACCACTGTCGACCACATGAACGGCCTCCCGCTGAGCATCTACGCCCCCGAGACCGTCGGCTGCGTCGTCGTCGACGGCAGCGGCAACTGCGCCGCCGCGACGTCGACCGGCGGCCTGATGAACAAGATGACCGGCCGCATCGGCGACTCGCCGCTAATCGGGGCGGGGACGTACGCGTGCAACCTCTGCGCCGTGTCGTGCACGGGCGAGGGGGAGGCGATCGTGCGGAGCACGCTGGCGAGGGACGTGGCGGCCGTGATGGAGTACAAGGGTCTGGGGCTGCAGGAGGCGGTGGAGTTCGCGGTGAAGGAGAGGTTGGACGAGGGGAAGGCGGGGCTGATTGCGGTGTCCAAGGATGGGGAGGTGGCTTGTGGGTTCAACACTAACGGGATGTTTAGAGGGTTCGCTACCGAGAATGGGTACATGGAGGTGGGCATTTGGGAGTGAGAGCGACGAAAGGAGGGGTGCTGATGTGAGAGGTGGTCCATGTATCTGATTGACTGTGGATCTTTCCATGTTTGAATAAAAATTAAATGGCACAATCGTTATGTTGCTTAGAAAATTGGCTTTATCATGCCACATTTTGATTCCTTTTCTCCCCCTTGAATACGGAAATGAAACTGATATTTCTAAAATCAAACAGAACTTAGGTTACTCTCCTAATCTGTACTATGAGCATGGAATACCGCTATCTCTCAGTAAGTGAAAACAAAGATTTTCAGTTTCTACCCTGCAGAGGCTGATGCAAGCAAAAGCAAATGAATCTTTATTCACATATTCGAGCTACACATCTATCCTTGACTTTCCAATCATTTGAATTTGTTTGTTCATCTTCCTCACAGGAAGATTTTTCTTATTTCTGTCAGAATAATTGAGCACAAGTAGGAAAGAAATTCAATTATTTAAATTTGTTCGATCATCTTCAAGGAAGATTTTCTTATTTCTATCAGAATAAGTGCAAGACAGAAAGAAAGGCTACTCGACGCACATTTGCAATATGTATGGCGAGGGAGCTCAATCCTCAGTAAACAGCGACAAGGATGAGATGTTATAGGTAACCAGAATGAAGAAGAGGTTTCTCAAGACAATGGCCGAGCTCCTTAGTCTGAAAACAAAATCTAAATCCAATATTACAACTTAATGAGCTTGGTATTTCATCCAAGGGTCTGGAAACTTAATGCCTCGTGTCATGCATATATCAACACATAAAAGAAAACAACAACAAGCTCTCCAGGATAAGAATGTCAAAAGAAAGGTCTGTAATTTATCTGCTCAGTTGAAGTGATTATTACAGCCACCTGAAAGGCATCAATATATACAAGCTAGTTCTCTTCAAGCAAACAAGGTTACAGTATCGAGAAGGTACCACTAGGTTGGCGATGGGTTCTTTCTCACAAACTAACCTAAAGGATAATTTACTTGATAAGAATGCACCTGATTGGGGATCCCTCGGCCCCACGTAACCTCAAGGGTAAGCAGTGAAGAGAGTATACCCCTGGCATAACATTTTCTAGTTTCAAGGCTTCAACAAGGATGATTTCCTGAAGAACACGAGTACCGATAACATATGAAAATATGTCAGCTTCAGTTATACCACATTCATGAAAATTATAGTGATCATTAGAGGAGGACATATAATATTTATAAGTTACATTACTCTATATTAAAAGAAAGATCTAACATATAAGAGAGCATCCTGCTAGTGACTGGTGTTTAGTAAAGCCAATATGCTCTTTTGCACATGTATTCTTACAGTCTTATATGTATTGAATAAAGTTTTGTATAACGGTCCTCCTGCTGGTTTCACTTCTCCATAACGAAACCCATATACATCATAAGTTAAATGATAATAGTGAATACAATTGTTGCTAGCTTTAGGTGCTCTAATCTATGAATCCTTTGATCTATCAGGAATGTCTAAATGATTGGATGATAAAAAATAGCTACTGACCTGTGACATAGCGCAAGTGATAGCTATTGCTAACAATTTCTTTTCGGAGAAAGTATGAAGAGAACATTTGAAAATTGCATCTTTCCAGTAGCTTCATTACTATATAGACAATATTACCTTACCAAGAAAAATTTTAAGCTCGTCGTTATCTGCAAACCAGTTCATTATTTATCGAGTAAACCTAGAACCTCGAAGTAGGTCCTTAGCAATTGTAAGGCTGACTTGGGTCTTCAACCTTTCTGAAAAATTAAGGACAGCGGTTTTCTCATATCCAAATGATGATATATGATTTACAATTGACCTAAAGTGGTCATGATTATGTGAGATAATAGGTTATATCAAATATCAAACATGGAAGACGAGTCCATTACAAAAACATTGCATCTGAACAGAAGAACTATTAGAATGATTAATACTCCAGTATGTCCATAAAAATGGTAAACCATAAAAATAAGTCTCCTCAGAAATTAATAAATAAATAAAATCATAAAAACAGTGACATGTAGCATAAGTTTCAATAGGAAAGAGATGCCCATACCCTGCCTTCAAGAAAAACCAGATGAGAAGGAATCAGATCATCAAATGCAGCCACTGATAAATAGTCGATCCCTACATATGATGGGAAAGAAAAGAAAGGAGGCATGAGATCAGCCTAAAGAGATAAATAGAGCATTGCCTTTTCACAATGCAGCATACTTGAAGAGAAAAGATGCACTTTATGAATGATATATAAACAATTAAATGCATGTATCTGTAGCAAGGCATGCCATGTGCATATAGTAGTCAACAGTGTAACTTATGATTAGTAATGAGAATCAATTGGTACAATTATTTACATGTGTGTCTGTCAATCTGCTTGTAGTGAGATCTAGGTTTGTGGGCACCTGTGCACATATTCAGCTGGTGGTAATGGATTACGAGCATAAAAATTATATGCTTCTATTATTATTGAGATGAATGTAAATAAACTAAAACATTCTTTATGCAGTCAATATTATTTGCCAGTGGCATGTTTTACTATAGGTTGTGCAAGCCAATAATTTAGGTAGCATGGTCATGTGCTAAAACCTTTATATTCTAAAGTGATGCCAACTTAATCTTTCAGATAAGAATCTCATTCTCCTCTAGTTAAAATTTGGCCAAATCAACATAGCTAGTCTCACAAACACTGGACAGATTTCAGTGTTAAATTAACAGAACTTGACATACTAAACTCTGGAAATAGCATATCCAAAGATTTGCATGGGATATGAACTGATCAAATAAGGTCTCTGCAGATACAAATAAAACCAGTATACAACTGATATATCTTTTTCGACTTACCAACAAGTTTGATGTCAGTGTTATCTACCAGCCACTGTGCACCATCCTTCATAAACCCAACATAACTGGTATCAAACTCTTTCTTCCACATAAGTTGTCTGCAAAGATATATTAAACTCTGAGTGATGAGTTTCATGTTATTTCCAGATAAATGATTATAGCTAATCATAACAGGTCCAAATAAGATATACACATTGTGAAACAAACTAAACTACCTGTTACATTAATTAGTGTAAACTTAGAAAGATGAGGTTTTCTTAGATGCGATACTAGAAGAAGATGGGCAACAGAACACCACACACTAAAAAAAAACCCCACAAAACTATGTCATTTATCAAAAGAAATTTTAGAAAAAGTAGAACAAAAAATGAGTGCATCCAATAGGAGATTAGAGGTTACTCTTGTAGGGATAAAATGAGAATCATTAAGATGGTTTGTTCATGTACAACAAAGGGTCCTCAATGCGAGAACATAGTCTAAAGTGTCTTACCCTTTTTTTTTCTAAGAAGCCCCTAACTTTCTATTTTTGACAAGAAACTCCTAAGTTTTGCCCCTCTCTTCTAAGAAATCCTTAACTTTCTTTTTTTGACAATGAAACCCCTAAATTTTATTCATCTCTTTTAAGAGGCGCTCGATCTTTTATTGTTAGCTTAGGGATTTCATGGTCAAAATAAGAAAGATGGGGGCTTCTTAGAAAAGGGGGGCAAAACTTGGGGGTTTGGTTGTGAAGAGAGAGAGAGAGAAAGGGGGGGGGGGGGGGAGGGGAGGTAGAACTTAGGGGCTTCGTTGTTAAAAATAGGAAAGTGAGGGCTTATTAGAGAAGAGGGACAAAACTTAGTGGCATATTGGACTATTTCTACTAAATGCACTAGTTAGGAGCAGT
>JBAKGM010000233.1:39847871-39867587 GCA_037177215.1 Asparagus racemosus
GTGGTAAATCTGTGAAAAGAAGCATAACAATTACTATTGCATCAATCATAAGTCAGTTCGTAAATTACTTACTCTAGTGAAAAGTTACTATTAGTACCTTGAAATCAGATATACGTTCCTAAGACTATTAATTCCAGTGGAACATTTCTAATTAAAGCTTTAAGATTTTAGTTTCGAGTGGTAAATCTATCAAAAAGGAAAAATTAATAGAAGTGCCATTTTACAATGTGGCTACCGGTTTCTTTTTTAAAAATAGGAAATTGAGGGCTTATTAGAGAAGAGGGATAAAACTTAGTGGCATCTTGGACTATGTCTACTAAATGCACTAGTTAGGAGCAGTGAAATACTATAGTTAATGGACAAAGAGACTTAAAGGTAGATCTAAAAGAACTTGTTGGAAGCAATTAAAAAGGATTTGTAATAGTTAATTGCGGTGCTATCAATGCGTGATGCACAATACAGAGCGCAAATTCCCTTTACGCGCATATGCGCAAGGCACAATGTGATGCGCATGCCCGAGTGAAACGAGGCGCATACCATACACACAATTTTTCAAGATAGATAATCCATCATGAAAGAACATGTTTATGATTTTTGACATAAAAATATGTCAAGATAAATAATATATACTACCAAATTACAAAATAAGATTTTAATTCACAACACTAACATGCCCAACATAGTAGTAAAGTTCATAACTTTCTAAATAAAAAGTCAAACCAACACTAATATCAAAGCAAAATCAAATAGTGAATGCGAACGAGCTAGGGTCCTTGATCAAGCTGGTAAAAATAAAATGACATAAGGGGTTTATTTTTCTTTTTGGGATATGGATTATCAGGTACAAAGACTCGATTAAAATGTTAAAGAGTAAAAATATACAAGGCTATGATTTGCCTGCGTCAGGTGCGAATCACCCGTGCACACAGTGCTTGCAAGTGTTGCCGTCGCCCCGCATCGTAGAGCGCATGAGGCACACTAAGGTGCACACCTTTTTTAACACCCTTTTTAACACTGGTTAATTGAACAAAGGAGATAAAACATAATAGAAATGAATGGAAGAGTAGAATGAACTTAGCCGACCCCAATAATTAAGTATAAAGGCTCTTTTATTGCTGTAAAATGATTTTTCACGTTACAATTATTGGTGTAATCATCATATCCTCTGTTAACGTTCTATTAGACTAATATTTTAGTTATTTAGAACATAGCCATGACAACTCATAGATCTGCAATTTCAAAGCTTCATCATGAAGCATTATGCAGTAATCAACTTCTGTAATAAAACTGAAAATAAAGAAAATAAACAATAACAAAATGCTTAATGTAGGCCCAAACAGTTTGGCTCTGGCATCCTCTCTTTAGGCTTGAAATTTCATTTGGTTTGAAAACCTCTTAGTTAGATGGACTTCCTCTTTTATGTAAGACTTAAGTGCAATCTAAATTTGGTTGTCGTCTCATAAATTAAAAAAAAATTGATTTGACTTTAATTAAGATTCATCCGTGAGATGTCGTCTCTTTGATCTCATAAAGCCATCCTAGTTAGCTTCTCATTTGATTTCATGAGCATTCTACAATCACAACTCGAGAAGTACTTTCAAAAAAAAAAAATAAAGTACTTTCATTTTGAATAACATGGCTGAATTTTACAATATCCTCCTACATATGATCATGATGGTTGATCTTGAGTAGCGAAACAATCATTTATATGTATTTATGGACACCATCAATGTGCAACACACAATTATACACTACACTCTTGTTTGTTCTCTCTAGAGTTACATTCCATTTGTTCACTGACTCTAAACCAGTTAGAACCTTATACCCGTACTTTAAAAATCATTGGTTCCTAGTCTCCTTGAGTACAATACTGATCAATAATAACAAAAGTTCTTTAATAAAAGGCATCGCATTATCTGACTACACACCCTAACCTTGTGCATCTGCCTTTCATTGCTTATAGTACCCAATCGCAATTACAATGAAGTCTACCTCTTTAGTGATCAATTCAGAAACAGACTATTAATATATTAGTGGACTTCAGCAAATGCAACAAAGAATTTATGACATGTCAATTACATTTTGAATTGTAATCTTATAGCAGTCATAAGATAACACATGACAAGTTACTTCTAGTACTACACTATTTATGTCCTGATATGCCTGTTATTGTAGTTGAAGGATAATTTTAATTCTCAAATCATTCATATTCCTCCAAATATGTCAACGTATACTGTGTGTTTTTTTAATTCTCAATTGTAGACACCATCTACATTCCTGAATGGGGACCAGTGGTTGAATATCTAATAGAAGTTTACCATAGCATTGTCTGTATTCATAACAGAAACTAAGAACTAAGAATCTAAGAACCAGATAAAAAACAAATTTAAGAAAATTTCCTATAGTGTGTTAACTATAATATATAGCAGAAAATAACTAATTGAAGAGTACCTATCGGTGTTTAATGTTCTGAAGAGAACTCGACGGACTCCTCTTGGAATATGTAGAGACTCCATCACTTCAGCTGCAGAAAGGCACGATTTTCACATGAGAATTACTTAAAAAAGTTATGGTAGAAAATCAGCTTGAATCAAAATAAATAAAAAAATAAAGTCACAAACAAGTTTTTATCAAAATAAGAAAGATCCCTTGCCTTCTGCCTTCCCTCCCTGAAACAATTAGAAGCTAAAACATGCTTACATAGTTGGTGCATGGTTGGATAAAGCTACAGTAACCTTTTTTTACAGGCACATTGGTTCCTGTTTCCATTGCGCTTGGGCAGTCCAGGTTACTAGTCTACTCACATCTCTATTAAGAGATGACATACTGGATTAATGAAGTGACCTCGTCGAGTGCTCCCAACAAGATATCAGTTTTTTTTCCTTTTTTTTCTGTTAACTACTTTCAATGGAGTAAGACTAACGTTTACTACATTATTTGAGGAGAAACCTCCAACTATGTAACCTACAAATTGGCAGAGAAAAAAACCAATGTGAAGTCGTAGTTAATTAATTGCTCAGCCATTCACATGGTCTCGATTCAGATTTGAGTTGGCTTGAATATCTCATCATACAAACCCAACTTAGATCCTAGTTACCTTGTGATTTTGTGCAACTAGGATCGAGCATATGAAGAAACAAAAGTCCATTAAAGAAGGGCACGTGTTCTTACACCTCTGTTGACTTAACTTTTACATCAAACCCGTAAATTAATAAATATCCACTTTTAAAACCTTAGATGCTTGATTAAAAAATAAGTCATTTCAGAGATGTAGTGACCATCATGGGATAGGAGCTCAATTAGAGTTGTAAGGTAAACTCCAGTTTGAAACAAAATTGAGAGCTTACAATCTAACTTCGGGTCAGGCCCAATTCAGATATTGGCCTGAATGTTGAGGCACAGTTTTCTACTTTGTATTGAATTGAAGTATTTTCATTTAGCCTGTGTCATATAATTTAATTCTTCTTAATACTGGGTTGAATTATCATCATGTAGTATTGATTCCAACTGATTTAATTTTCCTTGTTATTGAGTTGAACTGTACAACTATTCTTTTACATATTTGTACAAATAAGGCTAAAAAATAGACTTATATTTCACAATTATATACATAAAAAATCAAAATAATTTATAGCGCATACCAGTGATATTCTTGCTCCTCGGTACATCCACCAGCAAAGCAGGCCCTGTTCCATTCCAAGTTTAGAAATAATCATGCACACTATCACCAAAATAACCTTGCCAATAGATACATAACCAAAAACGGAATAAAAGACCAGCTTAAACACTTAAAAGTTTAGGGTTCCTATTCGATGAAGCCAATACCATTGAGAACCTCGAGATCGAGCGTGTCCACATCAAAACCAGCATCGAAGTAGTGATCGATCACGTGGCCGGGGGCATCGACGTGGGTCCCGCTATGTGCAGGCAGCTTCATCTCAGAATTGTTAGCTAAAGATCCATTCTTCATGGATTTGGGGAGCCAGAGGAACTGCCCGATCCCATCGCTCGATTCCCAGGACGGCATGTCCTCTCTGTAGAAGTGACTGATGTCGAGGATCCTTCCGCCGTCGTATGATTCTCTTCTCGGTGGCTTCAGTTCGTCGCCGTCGCCGGCGGCGGCGGAGGGGACGACGGAGGGGAGGCCGCAGGAGGAGGCGTCGTAGTCGTAGGCGGGGTGAGCGCAGGAGGCGGAGGCTGAGGGAGGAGAGAGAACGAGGAGGAGGAGGAGGAAGAGAACAAGAGATTTCGCCATGGCGGCGATCGGAGGAGAGAGCGTTTAGATATTGAATCTGGTAGGGATTTTGGGAGAGTTGAAGATGAGCTGAGAGTGGAGGGGGGTTAAAAAACAAAGATTGAGGGGCGAATTATCAGGGAATGGAAAAGGTCTTGTACTCTTTTGACTAATGAGACCTTAGAAGGGGAAGTAGAGTTTGATTAATGAGATATTTTACTCCTTTCTAGTTTTTTGTCATAATAGTCCCCCACGGTTTTAGTATTTTGATATTAATCCCTTAAACCAATTCCTGTTTTGGAAATTAGCCCCTCTAGCAGGGCATTAGGCAATTTTCGCACAATTTTCATTTGATTGCAGTGAATTTTTGGAATAAAAAATATATTTTTTGTGGGTATATCTGAGTAAACTTGGCGGAATTTTTATGGATCATATTTGATACAACCATCTAACACGACAACTCTAAATGTTTACTATAAAAAACGCTAACCAAACAAAACATTGGATAAAACCCAAGTATCCCTTAGCAAAACCACACAAAGTTAATGGAACAAAACAAAATTAGCAAAAGACAAAATTTACCATTAAGGACCGCAAGATCGAGGGTATCAATATCAAACCCAGCCTCAAAATACTCCTGAAACATGTGTCCGGGAGCATCAACATGAGTCCCAGCATGCGCCGGCAGCTTCATCACCGACCCGTTGTACAGCGACCCGTTCTTCATCGACGCCGGCAGCCAGAGGAACTGCCCGAGCCTGCGGTCAGGCGAGACGCCGCAGGGCATGCCCTCCCTGTAGAAGTGTGTTATGTCGACGATCCTCCCTCCGTCGAACTCCTCTCTTCGGATTGGGTTCGGATCGTCGGAGGTGCTGCATGTTTGCGCGTTGGAGGAGATGGAGAGGCAGAGGATGAGGAGGAGTTTTAGTTTGGTGTTGGTTTTCATGGTGATGGGGGTTTAGTGTTAACAAGAGCAAATTAAAGGTGAGAGTGTGAGAGTTTACACTTGTTAATTAAAAGGATCGAGAGAAGAGTAGTGAAGGACACAAATGCATGGTTTGATATGTACCAGCCACCTAAATCTTATGCTATGTATTGAGGCTTTGTCATTGAGTACGATTTGTGACAAACTATATTATAATATTATTTCAGTAGTTTTTTCCCCTCGCGATGCACGGGAGTTATAAATATATAATTATATCTATTATATTGCAATATTATAAATTTTTTATAATTAATTTTTCTTGCGTTAATGATGAAATTGGGACGGGATTTCCTTCGAGGAACCCCATCCCTTTTTCTGAAAACAAATTATTTATTTTTTCTTTCATCTCTAAATTTATACGATCGTAGGCGAGGTGAGCTGAGGTGGCGATGGTCGTGGGGGGAGAGAGAGCAAGGACGAAGAGAAGAGAGAGAGAGAGATTTCGCCAAGGTGACGATCCGAGATGAGAGTTTAGAGATTTTGATTTTGAGAAGGGTTTTAGGGGATGAGGGGGTAGAAAGTAAGTTGAGAGTGAAAAGAGGGGTTTAAGGAAAGAATTGAGGTGCTAGTGCAAATTATCCAGGGACGGAAAAGATCTTGAAAATTTGACCAGTGAGACCTTGAAATGGAAATCTTTTGAAATTAGGTTCCCTTAAAATATCTCAGTTTCACGGATCACATTTCATCCACTATTGACAACCCCAAATTCTTAGTATGAAAAATACTAATCATACCGTATACTTTCTAAAACTCGACGATTTTAAACTTGTGAGTCTCATTTGTCATTGCAAAGTTCCACAACACCCATCAAATTCCACAGAAAACAAACATGTATAAAATCAACCCAAGACAAAATTAAGAGGGACGTGATATTACCATAAAGAACTGCAAGATCAAGGGTATCAATATCAAAACAAACTCCTGAAACATATGTCCGGGAGCATCAACATGAGTACAAGAATGCGCCAGCAACTTCATCACCGACCCATTGTACAGCGATCCATTCTTCATCAGTGTCGGCAGCCACAGGAACTGGCCAAGCCTGTGATCGGGTGCGTCGCCGTTGGGCATGTCCTCACTGTAGAACTGCGTTATGTCGATGATCCTCCCTCCGCCGAACAGTCCCAGCCTTGAAACAAAATCTAAACCTGACATTGAAACTTATCGAGCTTGTTTGTTCGTTCATGAGCCTTCAACCTGAAGACCAGCTGGTCTATGACCACCAAACAGGAAATATTTAGAGAACAGCTAGAGGATAGTGTTAACTCTTTTTATCCTAAATTATTAACCTGATCGTGCAGTCTAGATCATTGAGCTCCTCAGGCATCTTTGGTCTGGAAAATCCTTATCATAGTCAACAAGAGCACATACATAAAACAAAGTAAAAATAATGACAGTCAAAGTTATTGATAAGTATACAAACATTAAGGTTTAAATTATAAAGACATTATCACAGCCACAGGAGACATCAATATAGACAAGCTTGTTCGGTAACTCTAAATATTTGGGGCATTTAATTGGTGTTTAATAAAGCCAATATGCTTTTTCCAGATGTATTACAGTCCCACATGCACTGAATGAGACGGTGTTGTATTATGGTCCTCCTGCTGATTTCACTTCTCCCCAACAAATCCCTTGTACATCCTAAGTTAAATGATAATAGCGAATATGATGCTTGGTAGCTTTAGGTGCTCCAATCTCTGAATCCTTTGGCCTATGAATAGCTTCTTGATAATAGGATGATCAAAATAGCTACTAACTCCTGATCTAGCACAATTAATAGCTATTGCCATTTGCTAACAAGTACTTTTCGGAGAAAGTACGAACAGAAGGACTATTAGAATATGTAATACTCCATTATGTTCCAGTAAAAACGTAATTCATAGAAATAATTATCCTCAGAAGTATTTAGAAAAATATAAAAACAGAGACATGTAGCATAAGTTTCATCAGGAAAGAGAGATCATATCATACCCTGCCTTCAAGAAAAACCAGGTGAGAAGGAATTAGATCATCAAATGCAGCCACTGATAAATAGTCAATCCCTACATATTATGGGAAAGAGCAGAAACGAGGCATGCGATCAGCCTAAGATATATAAATAAAGCATTGGTGTTCTATATTGCAGCATACTCAAATAGATGGTACTTTACATATGATATCTAAACTTACATGCATGGCATGTCTTGTGCATGTGGTAGAACCAGTTGGTACGCTTGTGTTTGTGTATGCGCGTGCATGTTTGTAGTGATTTATCTCTGCACGTGTGCGCGCATTTGGTGGTACTAATGACAGATTGTGAGGGTCAGAAAGAATACTCATGTAAATATGAACCCCATAGTGTGTAATAATTATATACTTCTATAATAATTGTGATGAAATCATAAATAAATAAAAACATTCTTGATACACTTTGCTTAACCTACTATATTATTTTCAGATGCATGTTAAACTATAATATAGGTTGTGCAAACCAAGAACTCTGATAGCCCTGTTCATGTTGTAACACTTTTAAATGCTAAAACCATGCAAGTTAATCTTCCAGGTAAGAATATCTTTTTCACCCCTATTTCTGCTTTGGCCAAAGCAACATAGCTAGTGTCACAAATACTGAACAAGTTCCCGGTTGAATTAACAGAACTTGACATACTGAACTTTGGATATCAGCATATCCAAAGATTTCGGCGACATGCTGGTTACATGATTTTCTTAAAATTGGATGCTATAAAATAAAACCAGTTTATGAGTTTATATAATATTTTCCAACCCACCAACAAGTTTGATGTCAGTGTTATCCACCAGCCACTGTGCACCATCTGTCGTAAACCCAACAAAACTGCTATCAATTTCTTTCTTCCACATAAGTCGCCTGCAAAGATAAATAAAACTCCGAGTAATTTGATTCATGTATATCAAGATTAATTAATTATATCTAAATCATAACAGGTATCGAATATGCATACACATTTTAGTAAACGGAACTAAACTACCGTCTTTGTGTTTAGTAGTAGTAAAACTAGAAAGATGTTTTTCCATTAGATGCATTATGAGAAGAAGATGGGCAACATAAGCACCACACAAAAGTAAAAAATAAAAAACCATGTCATTTATCAGAAAGATTTTTTTTTTTTTGAAGAAGAATTGGAGTAAAGCATAATACACTTTACAATTATTGGTGTAATCCTCATATCATGTACTATCTCTCCATACGACCAATATTTGAATCCTTTGGAACACACAAAAGAATTAGAATTATGAAGCATTTTGCGGTAATCAACTTCTGTTATAAACTGAAAAGAAAGAAAATAAACAACAATGAAACTTTTAACCATAGGTTACAAATAAAGGCCAAGCATTTAGTTCTGGAACCCTCTCTTTTGGCTAGAGGTTTTATTTGGTTTGATATCCCGTTAGTCAGACTTACTCTTTTATGTAATCCTCTAGTAAAATCTCAATTTGGTCTCTGTCTCATAATGAAACTTGTGGATTGACTTTGATTAAGATTCACCTTGTGCGATCTCTTGTCTCTTTATTTCACTAGGCTATCTTAGACAACTTTTCATTTGATTTCATGAGCATTCTACAATCACATAACACTCAAGAAATTCTTTCCTTTAAAACCAACATTTCCTGAATTTGACAATAACCTCCTAAATATGACCATAATGGTTGGTCCAGTGTAGCAAAATAGTCAATTATAGGTATTCCTTCACCTAAACCTTTTAGACTATTGTACCCCGATAATTTTCCGCCTTTTTACTTTGGAAATTATTCATTTCCAGTCTTGTTGGGTATGATATGATCAGTACATAACATTTACCACAGGCTTTCATAATAGAAATGTCTAATTAAGTTCATTAATAATGAACTACTGAAGGCATCACATTATCTTCCTACTCACCTTAATCTTGTGCATCAGTACTTACATTAATTACATGTATAAAAAATTGATACCCATTCACACAGTTGACAAAATTTACTTCTATGGGGACCAATATTTCTGCCACAGGTTATAAATGTAATAGTAGAGTTCAATAAATGCCACAAAGAATTTATGGCTTGTCAATTACATTTCGAATTGTAATCGCATAGTGGTCGTCAGATAACAAAAAATACGTACTTCTTATAATGCACTATTTTTGCACATGTCTGTTCATGTAGTTGAAGGATAATATGAATTCTCAAACTCATTCATGTTCCTTCTAAACTTTTGCAACATATTATCGGCATTTCTGATTCGAGATTGTAGACATCGTCTACATTTCTGAATGTACACTTGTGACTGAACATCTAACAGAACTCTAGCGTAATATTATTGTATATAATACATAGAAACACATAAAACAAGAAAGAAACAAGAAAGTGTATGGACTAAAATATATAATGGGAACCATAACTAATATCATAATACCTATCAGTGTTTAACGTTCTGAAGAGTACCCGACGTACTCCTCTTGGAATATGTAGACTCCATCACTTCAGCTGTGGAAAGATACAACTTTCATGGGACTATTTAAAAGAAGACATGCTTACAAAATTAGCTGAAATCAAAATAAATAAATGAAAAAAAGTTACCAACAATTGTTATCAGAGTAAGGGAGATCCCTTGCCTTCACCCATCCCTCCCTAAAACAATTTGAAGCTAAACAAAGTACTCAGATAGTGGGGTAATACTGGGGAAAAAAACTACTTCTGCCCTCTCTTTACAGAATTTTTGGTTCCTATAGCTTCAATGTAGATGGCAAGGTAGTCAAGATAAGCCTATTTGCACTTATTTTACAGGATTTTGGTTCTTTAATAGTCAATTTTTACTTATTAATGTGCTAGTGTTATAGATTGGTCGTATACATATAAACCTTCCTCATTTTACTTTCTATATTTGCATTATTCACGGTAGTTATTCTTTATTTCGATCAATATACTATGTTTGCCTTATGTGTTTACTAACAAGTACAGGCATCACCACATAAGTTCACATTACTATTGTGAGAGCCTTGCATCCTCAATAGATTCTAGTCGAACTATATTCATTATTCATGACGGTGATAGCTGTGAAAAAAAATTAACAGGTTGAAATCATGATAAACGACGTGATGTTTTTATTGTTACAAAAATCAAAATTTAACTCAGTTAAATTCGAGGTCTTGTGCAGGTCAGTATATATCAATCTTAGATGTGAAATATGAGAGGACAAATGGTTTTTGTACATGCCGGAAAATCAAGAGTCAAACTAATTTCTTTATAGAACTGGATCCTCTCCACTGGAGAGATCACTACTTTTAATCCCAACCGTTGATTATCTAATAGTCGGTTGTGATACTATCTAAATCTAACACTTACCATACCTCCATGTATTGCAATCATTCCTAATTTGCACCCAATGTGATTATGTAGTGGTCCCTCCACAACTTTTTTTTTTGGCAGTGGAGAGGATCCGAATCATTTCTTTATATACAAGCATGAAAATATCTTTATATACAAGCAGGAAAATAGCACTCACCAGTAATATTCTTGTCCCTCGGTACATCCACCAACAAAGCAGGCCCTGTTTCAATTCAAGGCCATCAATAAACAATGCATGTTACAAGCAAAAACATAACCATTTTATTTCAATACAATTCGACAAAATCAATACAATTGAGAACCTTGAGATTGAGCATATTCCAGAAAAAAAACCCAAAAAGCTTGAGA
The DNA here is from genome assembly GCA_037177215.1 of Asparagus racemosus. Taxonomy (NCBI): domain Eukaryota; kingdom Viridiplantae; phylum Streptophyta; class Magnoliopsida; order Asparagales; family Asparagaceae; genus Asparagus; species Asparagus racemosus. The sequence goes on from JBAKGM010000233.1 coordinate 39,858,782, forward strand.
ACATTAGTAATTTAAAAATAAAATTAAATATTAAAAAGGGAAACATTTTAAAGTTTACAACTATATTTTTTCTAATAAAGCATAAACAAGTTGTAAGTAGAATCAAACAGCTTACGTGTTGGGGTAGAAATGAGCCAAACAATTAATAAACAGTTTGTTAATTGTTCGGGTAACTATTCTCTTATATTCGATTTAATAGTTCATTTAACACTAAACAAATAATATTTAGTATTCGGGTTCATTAATGAAAAGAATTCGAAAATCAGTTCCTTTAGCAAAATGAATATGCGTTGACATTCGATAAATATTCGTGAATATTCATGAATATTTATCAAATACCGAGTATTCAAGTTTGAATATGAAAAACTCCAGATATGGATATTTGATTTCAGGTTCAAATTCGATAATTTTAAACAAATACAAACAAAAACAACTTAAGTGCCTGTTTGGCAAACTTATTAAACTAGTTTTAGTTGAAATAAGTTTGGGCCAATAGTCTAGTCCTAGTTCAAAAAAGAAAGTTGGTTTAAACTAGTCGGCGTGGGGCATGTCGTCTCTGTAGAAGTGGGTTATGTCGACGGTGATCCTCCCTCCATCGAACTCCTCTCTTCGAATTGGGTTTGGATCGTTTGAGACGCTACGTGTTTGTGCGTTGGTGTTGGCGATGGTGAGGTAGACGGTGGTCAGAAGGTGGAGGAGTTTTGGGTGGGTGTCGTTTTCTCTCATGGGTCAGGGATTTGGTTTCCCAAGCACAAAAAGACAATGATTGGAAGCTAGAGTGCAAAGAGTTGAATATTGTAGAGGTGTTTCACGGTCTTTACCATTAAATATTTCAAGTTGTAAAAAATCATCTATAAATATCTAAAGTTTTCCACTGTTAGAATATCAGAATGTTGTAAACATCTTTAAAAAAACATTTTAAACATGTTATGACGAAATCTCTCTCCATAAATATGAACATAAAATTTAATAAAAAGATGAAGGTTGGGTGTTATGTCAATAATTAACCTGAGTGTTAAATTCACCCTCAGAAGTCGACACGTGTCCCAAGTCAGCACTAATCAACAGATCAGTCAGGTCCTAGCCAGGACGACTCGGATATATGGGCGCTCGTCCCGTCTTGAGTAAGGCCAAGGCCGAGTCGAGTCGAGGCGAGCTCTCACTCGACCTCATCATTTGAGTCGAACCCTCCATTCATTCAGAGCTAAGTCGACAACTTGCAAGGCTAACAAAAAAGGCGGTACTTGTTGACCGGCCTGTAGAGTTGGATCGAGAGACGATTTGTCCTCGAACTCCTTGCCAACAGCCGTCCATCACCATCATTACTCGTGTCATGAGTCTTTATGACTTATCATCCTCCAAACCTCCTCACTCGGTATCACGTCAGATCAATGGTGACTCATCCATCTCAACAGCTGACACATGTAAGTTATCTGCCGATTCCGCTGCTTACCTAGACTTGGCCAGAGTTACGCTTTTACCCTTCTCAGCTAGGTATAAATATTGGCCCATCGCCTACTGCCAAAGGGATCTCTCTCTCTCTCTCTCCATCTCTTTCGGGCGCCCTCGGGGCCATAGATGCGTCATTTCTGACTAACTAACCTCATCTTCATATTCAGAACTTATTCGGTTCCTTGATTCCCCACTCAAGCTCAATACTAACTTGATCATCAGAGAAATCACTAGAGAATTCAACTCTGGTCCTCTAACGTGCTCATTTTACATCTATCTGACTTTAAGCAGGGGATCAGACACCAAAGGAGATGAGGGGACCCACATCGTCCGTCTTTCTCCTAAGCCCTGTCGCTTATTCGGGATTACCGCCAATCTCGCTGCTGAGTCCCAAGACATCAATAGTAGTTATGATGGTAAATATAATAATAAATATAGTCAATACAATTACAAAAATGTCATGTACTAATCACATAGAATAATCCTAAAAATACTCTCACGTATAACTAACAGAAGATACTAATGTGCTAATCACATAGAATATTCCTTAAGTGTGAGCGTTTCTGAGATAGCCCTCTTATCACAGAACCCTCTCTAAGTTGTCAGAAAACCTCCAAACTATATGCTTGTTAGGGGAGTTTTGTGACAAACATAAAAAGTTGAAGGGGGTCATATGAGAACTCCAAAACTTGAGGGCATCTCGTGACATTTTGAAAGTTGAAGGGGGGTTATCTAAGAAATGCCTAAACTTAAGAGGAGTTTGTGGAAATTAACCCATATTTTTAACTAAAAATTAATGACAGCAAATGTGCATATCTATGTACCAACTGCTACGCGGCAAAATAAAATTTAGGTCATTATTTAACCAAATTTCTGGTCAATGGGATTTGATGACACTATTGCCCCATGCTACATCCGTCTCCTCATCTCATCCTCTGAGTTTTACCCATGGAGTATGATCTGTGCTGTCTTAGATGTTGAATCACATCTTCTTTGAAGGCACACATATTGAAAGACAGTGGTGGAGTCAGGAGCCAAGACTTAGTGGGGCAATAAATAATAAATAAGCAGATTTTAGATCGACTAAAATAAATTTATTAATATATTTCAATATCAAAAGAAATGATATTTTCCAGTTATTCTCAATAAGTTTTAATCTTATGTGATTTTTTTTTCAATAGAATCTTATACAAAATATTTAGAACACATAAAGTCTAAAGATATTTTACCTTATTTTCATCCCGATCTTCATGGTCCTCTTCTAGTTGCATAGTTGCTTTTTTTTTTATTTTTTTAAAAAAACCAATGACCTATGACAATGGAAAAATAAGAGGGAATTCATTAGAGATAATTAGCGGAAGAGGTGAGTCTCTATTTAAATTCATATCGATATTAAAAAGTATAATTTATTTAATTTTACAAATGGACTATAATAGAATTAAATTGTAAATCAATTATCATAATCATGTGCTAAGACATCAAGTGGGACAATTATTGAGCTAGATCTCAAAGGTAAATGTAATATATATGAGGGGTATATTGAAAAAAGAAATTTGAGTGGGGGTATTTGTCCACAGTGAGGAATATGTGGCTCCGCCACTGTTGAAAGATAGTCTTGAAATGTGCATACGCGAACACAAATCTCAAAAGCAAATCTAATGGAAAAAAATTTAGTTAATACGTGCTTCTATCAATTTAAGTTCATAGAAGCTTTCCTTGATCTAAATAAAATAAGAACGGAACGGGCATCTAAAACTGTAAATTTTTTGTGAATCCCAACTATATCTACAATTGTATTCTAACAGCTTCAAGACTAATTACTTGCTTTCTTTAACTAACATAATTAAATTTAGTTCGTTTATTCATTAAATTCAAGTATTTTACTAAAATATTTCAATTTTATTCGTTAAAGTTAGACGGAGAAAACATTAATGAATGTGATGATTTAGAGCGCAAGTTTTAAAATAATGAAAAAAAATCCTTTAATTTAAAATCTTTAAATCCCTCAAGCCTCAGCCAAACCATTAAGGCAGGCCCATTCTGATTTCTAAATGGACAACATGGCATTTTTATCATCTACCAACATAGGAATTATTACTCATTACTTAAAACAAGAACTAGCTAGTAGCTACCTATACATTACAGTACAATTGTTTCATAAAAAAATTATAGATAAATGATTAACATATTAATTCTAGCTGAAAAAAGGTATAAAGAAGAACAAAAAATACATAGAGAATAACTTAAAATAGTGAGGGGAAAAAATGTCACATGGCTAAATTATCACCCAGTGTTAAATTTTGCAACTTATGAGGCTTGACCAGTTGAAAGACCAATTGGGCCCATGTGCAAAACCCAATCGACCAACTAAGGTCGGTTTCGGATCTATTTAATCCCCTCCGACCCGAAATCACCCGAAACCCTTCTCTCTCCCTCTCGAATACCAAAACCCTAATCTCACTCCCAAAAGAGGGCAAAGCCCATCGAAGTTCAAGAACCTCCAACAATGGAGACCGCAGTCTCCTACCAACGATTCCCCAAGGTCAGGATCCGTGAAATGAAGGACGATTACTGCAAGTTCGAGCTCCGGGAGACCGACGCGAGCATGGCCAACGCCCTCCGCCGCGTGATGATCGCCGAGGTCCCCACCGTCGCCATCGACCTCGTCGAGATCGAGGTCAACTCCTCCGTCCTCAACGACGAGTTCATCGCCCACCGCCTCGGCCTTATCCCGCTGACGTCCGACAACGCCATGCGCATGCGGTTCTCACGTGACTGCGATTCCTGCGATGGTGACGGCCAGTGCGAGTATTGTTCGGTTGAGTTTCATCTTAATGTTTGTTGTGACTCCGATCAGACGCTGGACGTGACGAGTGCGGATCTTAGGAGTGCGGAGGCGAGTGTGATTCCGGTGGATCTTGCGGCGAAAGCGCTGGCGATGGAGTCGAACTCGACGAGCTACGAGGCTGCTGAGCAGAGGTAACCCTAAACCCTAAATGTAACCCTATATTTGTGTATTTTGGGGGAAAATGGAAAAAAATTGTTGTAAATCATAAGCCCTAGCCCTAAAATGTGCCCTCTAGGGCTTATATTTCTTCTAAGGCTAGATTTTACAACATTTCGGGAAAAGTTTTAAGACTTTATATTTGAAGATTGGAGAGGCTTCTTGAATGTGGCTTTTCTGTTCATTACAGGGACATTGGTTATTTAAGTTTGAGGAATTGTTTCTTGAATGTGATCTTGTGTGATTAGATTTACTTGCACCATTGCGTAAACTGTAGCTTGTATCACAATGTGTAGCTGTAGTGTCTCTTATGAAGGTTACAGTTTCATGAATTTGTTAGCTATTTGTAGGTTTTTTTTGGGCTCACTTCAGAATGTGATTGATCCTAAAGGACCTAAACCCTAGCCTAGACATTATCGTCTAGTGATCTACACCCTACAAAAAGGAGTATGAAATGAGACCCTTTCCTAAGTAAATGTTGAAAAACGAGGGCAAGACCTAAATGCGTTTAACATTCTAGCATACCCATCATTTAAAACCTAAATGGTTATTATTCAGATCAAAGGATTGAAACTGTCGGGCATAGCAATGCTCCATCGTTTTCCCAAAATCTTTGAAGAAGATACACCGTAAATTTCATTTTATATTTATCAGCAACCTAATTTAACTCTGTTCGGATTCTATGCGCTTCAAAAGATCCAACTGCTAGTGACAGGAGATAAAAATTGTCAATCTAGGAAGTATATACTTCAAACAAAGCTTTTGCCAATTATTGGGAAAAAGTTGTTTCCGGGACATTGTTTAGTTTTTATAATGATGTAGAGGGTCGTTATTTGCTCATCAAGCAAGTATGAGCTTCAAACACAGAGGTTGTGATTTTCACATCATTGATTTGAGTCCACTTAAATATCATCTTTGCGTCGTTGGATGATTATTTTTTCTGCACATGTTAGTCCCCAGTCCAGAATTCTGAATATGTTTTGTGTATATGTTCTCTTTCATAGCGGTTGCAAACCCAGTTAAGTAAAAAAATTTATATCTGACCTCTATGAAATCAAGTTTCGTATGCAACTTGGAATATAAGACATTGTTTCCCATTGTCATCATTCATCTGTGACTTCTCAAAAATTATTCTGCTATTATTTGATTTACTAACAGACGATAATCTGCTCATGTGGAATTAGGATTCTTTTATGAACTAAGTGTGTTGTGTATTATATTTCAATGCGATAGCCGGACATGATCACTTTCGCAGCACTTGGACTATAAAGACTTGTTTCAATTGTCATTGTTCATCTGTAACTCCTTATAAATTATTCTGCTACTATTGTTATCTGCTAATAGATGAATATCTGCACTTGTGATACCAACGAACACTCTGCACTTTCAAAGGAGTAAATTTTCTTATATCACTAGATATTTGCATGCTTGTGTGATCGTAATTAAGACTCCAACATTTTCACTTGGACTATAAAGACTTGTTTAAATTGTCATTGTTCATCTGTAGCTCCTTATAAATTATTCTGCTACTATTGTTATCTGCTAATAGATGAATTTCTGCACTTGTGATACCATCAAACACTCTGTACTTGCAAAGGAGTAAATTTCCCATACCACTAGATATTGGCATGCTGTGTGATCTTAATTAAGACCTCAACATTTTCAGTTGCAATTCTTTCTATATCAATAGAAGAGGGAAAAAGGAAAATAGATGAAGGTATATGGATACAGGTTCCTCTGATAGCGCTACTAAAATAGAACAAATTCATGTATTTATCCAGGTGCATTAATGCGATGGTATTGCATTACCGATGTTACAGACACTCCTACTGAAACTTCTGCTGCAGAACCATATCCATGTCAAAATCTAGAACATGGCACTACTTCGGACTCAATACATCTTGTTCTGTCATTGCCCTTTTCTGTATACCTTTTCAGAATTTGTCAGAGGTATTTGATATCTTCTCATGTCCATATTTTGTCCTTGTATCTGTTTCTTACCTCACCATTTATTCTGTCAGTTTTGGGTGCAAAGTCGCAAACATAAGGATGATCCACTATAAAGCTGTCTAGTTTACATGCAAATGGCCCCTTAACAACAACAACTGCAAGTCTGCAACTATTTCGTGGAACTAGAAATGTAATGAGGTGATGGTGGTGTATTGTAAAGAGTTGAGTCGTCATTAGAAAATTTAGAAATGTACTACTATGATATACATTGTAATGGAGAGTTGGTTGCAAAGTCACAGGATTTGTTTCAAAGTTTGTATTATGGATCAGTATGTGATATGTAAGTAACGTTACCTTCATGATGGATCAACTGTTAGCCCCTTATATTCTATTGTTTTATAAAACTGGCATCACCTTCACTACAAAGTTAGTCCATGTGTCCAACAAATGTCAGAGAACATATCTAGTCAAAAGTGTATGCCTTTACGGGGAAGTATGTTTTCTTTATGTTTTAATTATGGTAAGACATTGTCATAGTCAATTGTTTTCAATTCATTGTAACTAACTTCATCTGTATGATCACATTTCATTTTATATCGAGATTGCTCGAGGTGATTCAACTGTTCATTCAACATGTTTGCTACAGGGGAATAATAATCGTAAAGTTGCGTCGTGGACAAGAATTGAGATTAAGAGCGATAGCGAGGAAAGGAATAGGAAAGGACCACGCCAAATGGTCTCCTGCTGCAACTGTAACTTTTATGTATGAACCTGACATTCATATTAATGAGGACTTGATGGAAACCTTATCGCTTGATGAGAAAAGGGCCTGGATTGAAAGCAGTCCTACCAAAGTTTTCGACCTTGATCCAAATACGGGACAGGTAAGTTTTCCCCTATCAAATTTATTAGATGACACTTCATTGCCTTTCTTTTCCCCTTATTTATTGAATTTGGTCTAATATGTCTGTGTAGCTTGATTTACTGATTCCTCTTGTCAACATTTTTCTAAATAAAAACTCATGTCTAAGAACTTCTTCTGCATATGTAACATCATTGTATGCCTCATGCTCTTGACAATTATTTTGGAAGATAAGAAAATTTGAAAATATTAGTATGCATAAAGAGTTTTGTGGCCACCTGTGTAGCGTGAAACTTTTTGTCATCCATATGCTGTAGGACACAAGTAAGTTATCAATGCGTCTTGGACACTTCTTCGACATGTGTTTGACCACTGTCCAACTTGTTCTAGATTTTACGGTGTGTTTGTGTTTGTGGGTATAAAAAATTATAATCTAACAACTACTTTTTGCTAAATGACCTACCATACTGGTCAAATCTGATCAGCGGGCTTGCCATGTGTTTTGCAGCACTTTTCGGTAGATAAGTTGCAATTTCATAGCTAACATTCCTGTACATACACCCAAATATATTCTTTTAGGACACTTTTTTGTGCTTTTTAAGCACGTCTTTTGTATTAATTGCAAATTGAGATACTTATTTACTCCAAGTAAGAACCATACTTTAAAAAAGATATCATCAAAATATTTATTTGTAGATAACAATGAAAAGTTGAGTATATATTGCAACAAACAAGGTGACATATATTAAGTTATTCTCAAGAAAGATGAACACTGGGCTTATTTCCGATTACCAGTTGTAAATCATGAATGTTTCGTGAAGTTATACAAATTTAGAAGCATGTGCGAGTGCATTTGCATGAGTGCATGAGCGTGCACAACCATGTATGCATGAATTATTAATTTATTTTTCTTAGAGGAATATTATGCATTTACATACTTTCCAAATGCATATATGTAGATCCTCTTGGCCTATCTTGTAAGGAGTTGTTGTTTTGTGATGCCCATGTTGTGCTTCTCTGCTGTCATGTCCATTTTTCTTAGGCAGCGAGACTTTTTTTTTCTTTTTAGGTAGTTTTGTAGTTAATGGAAATGTGTCTCCTCCTTTCTTTGTTTCACTAGTATTTTGCCCGTGCAAAGCACGGGTGAGCCTTCCCATGGTTGGCATATTAAGTCCATGCTAACCACGGTCTCATGTTCTTCTATGTTGTGTCGCATTGTGTTTTTTGTACGTAATTCTTGAACTTGTACATATCTCTCTACCTATAACTATACCTATTTAATGAATACTCATATACGTAGGCCTCTATTTTCGAAAACATAGTTAAACAACCTATTGACAAATTTCCTAAATAATAGTTACCAGGTTTTGTTGCCAATTCAATATAAGCATAAGCACATTAAAAATTTGCATACCATCACTATATACGAATGTTGTTTAAAGCAAATCACTAAAAAAATTACATAAGAACTAAACATTTATATTATTAAATCAATTGAGAGCTTAGAAGTTTTCTTCATCGTTGATGACTTAAGAACT
>JBAKGM010000233.1:39867687-39879287 GCA_037177215.1 Asparagus racemosus
GAGAGAGAGAGAGAGAGAGAGAGAGAGAGAGAGAGAGAGAGAGAGAGAGAGAGAGAGAGAGAGAGATAGAGAGAGAGAGATCTTGCTGGTTATTTTTTTAAGTTGAGGACAACTGTTCTTCAGAAATGAATTTGAATTTTGAAATTTGCTGACGTCGAGTTATTTGTCATCCAAATAAATGGGCCCCGAAAAAACGCTGTAGATTTCTTGAGTTTTGCTATCATATTTAAAGTAGTTGATTTGTCACTGGTGTTTTCATTACACTATTCAGATAGTTCATACATGATCCATGTAACTATGTCTTTGTCTCCTCTACTGCTGATTGTGGCATTGATCTGCATCATCCAGTCACAATCAGAATGCATACATAATCCTTCATCTCTGCACTCTTTTCTGATTAATGCATTCGCCACAACACTATCTTGTTAATGACCAATGAAGTTTGCAGAGAGTGACATGGAATCTGCAATTATTTGTTGCCTCCTTTTATCTGGTGCTTGAGTCATGATATGGGTGAGAAAAGTGTGTGCTTGTTGACAACCTTGTTTTTTATGCTATGGATATAATATCTTTGTTCTAACATGTGCTCCCTCCGTCCCTCCCTCATTGCTGGACACATGGTATCTCAGTACAATTGCGTGCATGCATCTTCTTCCTTCTCCAGCTTTGTGACGTATTTTTTGTCTGCCCTTGAGTTTTTTTTATCTACATAAATTGAAAGACATGGCAATTGTGGAATATTTTCTGCACATGTGAGTGTTTTTAAATAGAAGGAAATAAGGAGACAGGATACAATCTGCTTATTTTATGAGACCTTTAGATTATCAATAAAACATTTTGGAAGCAAAGTGAGAGAATATAGGAGGTATTTTATTTTTATCCCCAAAAAAGAAGCATTATACTTTCTTTCCTTTAAGTAAATGTTACTGCAAATATTGACTTGCAAAAAAGTAGTAGTTGGATAATAGAAGAAAGAGGTGAAAAAAGAACTCTAAAATTTCAGCAATTCTGATAATAAACACACTCAAAATTAACAATTTTTTCGGGTACAACTGATTATTTTAGATAGTACAGTCTGTTTTTTGATACAGTGCAACCCGAAGTGATGTTTATTTCAGCCTTGTTCTGCTGGAAAACAAAGTTAATAATATAGCAGTGTGTTGCCCTTGTAGCATAAGGCGGACTAAAGAAACTTTGGATGGTATGTGTGGATGATAGATAATTGTGAAATCATAATCAAATAGGAAAGAAAGTTTGAACAGTATATGCAGACAATACAGAAATAATGGTAAAATCAGAATGAAATGGGACATCTGACTGCCTCTACATAGATGCAAAAGTATGGTTACAGTCTTACAGAGTGGGTCAAATGTAGCCATCTGTTGGTGTTTTCTCCTTGTTTACATAAAATTTATTGGTGACCGACTAGCTGGTAGTCCAGCAGGATTGTGGCACTAATTGTGCATAAAATTTTGAAAATCTGGTATATTGAAGTCACTTGATTTATGAAATATGAATTAGCAATTTCTTTTGATGCCTCAATTATCAAATGAAAATTCTTAAGAGCTCAAATAAGGAACAAAATTGGAGCTTGTGGACCACCATTGACTTCACAGTTTCTAGGTATACACCTTTGCACAATTCCAGGTCTATAGACCATTCAATCTATCGGTGCTGCTTGCATTTTCCTATACCAAGCTATAGTGATAGCAACCTCATTATGAATATAAGCAGAAATTCTACTTGACAATTCCAGCCGTTTTGGAAGAGAATTGAGAAACTCTTTTTGAGGTCTAAAAACTGATATTGATTTGGGTTATTGCCCACAAGTTTCTGTTTGGCAGTCTAAATCTGTTCTTTTAGGTCTTGATCTGACAATTGACATAGTTGAGCAAAATCGCCCAATTAATAATGATGTATAATTGACTGAAACCTAATGTGTATAACATAGTTGATTCCCTTTCTTTTCCCTTGCTCCTACACCACTACTAATTTGCGAGTCCTAAGATCATATCTGTCTGCCTACTTTGCAGTTGCACTGTCATTTGTTTGTCCATGCACCATTATCATGTTTGTTTGTTTTGCACTCTTTGATCCCTTATGAAGTGTAAAGACAAAGCTGAGGTATAATGGTTTTCTCTAGATTTTTTTTAATGTCTTTAACAGGAACCAATTATTGTCGAAAACCAGTGCTTCCATTCAGTTTGGATCAATCTCTTTCAAGAACAATTTGATATGGCATTATGGCCGGTTTAAACTTGACGCCACTCTTTATTTCCTTTACAGTTTACAATACAAAAAATGCTGTAAAATTTACTTCACGGTAGAAGTTTCTCTCTGCCTTGATTATTGGAGAAAGATACCTGTTATTTTTAAAAAAATTTTGCCAAGTCTGCTTCTCATAGATATAGAGAAGTCTTTGCCTCTTTGGTTTTACTAGCAGTCTTCGGCAGCTGACATTAGTAAAAAGGATGACTAATTTGGGGATGCTACATTAACTTCATTAGTATTGGTGGATCTTGAGGGCGCTGGAGTCACAATCGCCCTATGTTGATGATTTGCAACCTTTTCCATGAAGGAAGCAATTAATTTTCTCCATTTCTTTGAATTGCAAGCAGTTATAGATTTTTAACAAAACTGAGGCAATACATCATTCGATGGATTGGATGGGATTAACAAAATCTATCTGGACTCCGGACATATAGGGTTGTCAAGGTCTGTTCAGGACAAAGAAGCTTTGTGGAAAATGGAATCATGAGACCTTAAAGAGTAAGAGGTTTGTTGTGGTAGAAGAATATCAGTTAACTGAGTTAGTTTATAATTTTTTTTTGTGGTAGAAGAATATCAGTTAATTGAATTAGTTTATAATTCTGTTCGTTGATAATATCAATTGTTGCAATGTTGTACTTATATCTTCTGAAAAGGGGGTTTTTAATTTCGCTCTTGTTACCTTGATAATGAGCCAAACCGGCATGATAATTTAAGGTTCATCTTTGAGAAAGATTCTCTATCTAGTATACTATATAGTAGCAGTCTCTAGCTGCTTCTGCAGAGCGTAAAAGGATCTCCTTGTGGAGGAGAGATGCTTTGGGAAGGTGCATCAATAAAAAAATTCAATGCTTGCATGAATGACTCTGTTTCCAAATGGCTGGAATATAGAAAATATGTACTCTCTTTGCTGTTTAGTTCTCTGTTAAACTACAATTGGACTTCAAGAACAAGACAATGGAGTTCTATGAGGGGGTGAAGACAATTGGAAAATAGTTAAGTACTGGATAAGTGCTATAGCCTCAAGGTCGTGTGTTTAAGTAAGATATGTCGTATACCGGATTGCTGAGGCATAATAAGGTTGTCGGTCTGGGGAAGTGTTTAACATGCTTCAAGTCCATGTTGTCGATATAATCACCTGTGTTGTATGAATCTGAGGTTTTATCTACCTTATTAAGTGTGATAGATAGGTAATAGAAAAATCCCTGCATCTCTGAATTTTCCCCACAATTTTCTTCTCATTTTGTCTTGTTCCATTTGTGTCAATAAGCTTGTGTTCCATGTATTGATTACACAAATATTATCATATTAACTCATTCCTATGTGGATCCATTTGGTATCATTGGTTTACTAAATGAATGGATTTACCCTTCAGGTGGTGGTGGTTGACCCTGAAGCATACACTTACGATGATGAGGTGATCAAGAAAGCAGAGGCAATGGGGAAACCTGGCCTAGTCGAGATTAACGCAAAGGAAGACAGCTTCATCTTCACCGTGGAATCGACTGGTGCCATCAAGGCTTCTCAGTTGGTGCTCAATGCAATTGATGTTCTGAGGCAGAAGCTGGATGCTGTTCGTCTTCAGGATGCTGAAGAGAACGACTTTAGTGAACTGAACGCGCATCTTGGGTAGTCCAAGCAACGGTGGTTGTACTGATCTAATTATGTGCATTCTCTTATGCCAGAACTAAATACTTAAACTCTAGGCTTAAAACCTTAAGCTGTCCTTGGTGAACTTCTTTATCTGCGATATTCTGGGTATGTACTGTGCTTCTATGTTGGATATCTGCAGAGTAAGTCCTCATCTTCTGTTGGTTTATTGCTCTTAATTTTTTTTCCTAACTAATTACATGTACCTGAGTTTATCTTTGAATACACTCGAAGCATCATTTGAGTAGTGTATTGCCATTAAACCTGTGGTTCTCGACTCTACTTTGTAAACATGTATATTCTTTACTGAGGACTTAGCCTAAGCTGGTTATTGCAGCGTGTGGCTCTAAGGCTGTGTTGGCAACAACTCAAAATGGCGCTACGAGGTAACCTGACTTCAATCTAAATGGGCCCTCAATTCGCTCGAAGTTGGGTCACCACGTCTTCTGATTTATTCCTAGCCTGCTTAGGGTAAAACTGGACCTTCTGATCTATTCCCAGCTCGGTTAGGATAAAACCGGACCCAATTCGTCGTGACCCAACCGCATCGTGAGCCTCCAACGCAAAATCCGATTTTGTTGATTTGAGTCTGTGTCAAGCTAAATATCCTAGTATCATCCATCTGCTAAGGAGCCTGCGTTTTCAACTTACATTTCGTACTTTTCGCTGCGGGTCCATCGCCGAGAGTAAAATCGAATGCCAGCTCCAATTTCTGAGCTTGGTTTCCCCTCCAAGCCCAACACATGAGAGGCACTCGCAATCTGCTCTCTGCTCCCCCCATAATAAAAACCAGCCACCCACATTCCAATCTCAACTCCGCATTTAAAGCCTGCAGGCTCCACCTCCATCGATAAAAGAGGGAAGGAGACAGCCGCGCCCTTAAACCAAGAGATATATTTGTCCTCGTGACGTTCATGCAAATGCTTATGAGCCCTCTCCCCAGGGCCCCAGCTCAGGAAAAGGCCACAGCTCATCAGGGGCCAGCTTTGAGGGGGGGAAAGACCCCTGTAGACGCTCCTCTACAATATTAATAGCAATAAAAAAAAATCGTATAGCTTACACAAGGAGATTACAACTGTCCATTACAAAAGTTTGAAGTGGGTGATTGCGCTAATGCAATATAGGTGATGATACAGATAGAACACTTTAATTGCACTGATACAACATTGATGACTACACGAATCTGACTGATTGCACACGTGTTGAGCTTAGTGTATAGCGCATTCTGATCGCACGGATTTAAAATTGATAGTGGAACATCTAACACTATCTGCTTCCCTCCACCTATGACTTTCTATAGAGGGCCTCTGCCAGAGAATTTTAAAATTGGTGATCTCATTTACATACAACCAATCTGATTGAACTGATATTGTATGCTGATTGCACCGATTTTTTTTTTCTTTAAAAAAAAACTGTATTCAGACAGGTATCGCCATCCCCAACCTCCCTAAGCGATTTTCTATAGAGAGCCTCCTCCAGTAAATTTTTTCCCCCCCAGTTTTCAAGCTGGCGAGGAGTGGGGGGCTACACAATTGGACCACATTAAACCCTAAGCTGGAGAAGACCAGCCAACTATTGGTATTGAACGCTAGCATATTGCATTATTATTAGCAGCAGGGTTATTTAATGAAGTTACCTCGTTCCCCGCAGTTTGGTTATTTATGAAGACAAGGATATATCTCATTTTGATCAACATCCAATGAAACCCGTGATCAACATGGCCCCCCTCTCCATTGTCATGCCAACCACCTCAATCTGAATGCCAGCCTTGCTCTCCTTTAATATTGATCCGCATCTCGTAGGGATTTTGTAGGATAAGGGTATCGGTATTTTGGTGTACGGCTTTCCTATGCCACGTATCAATTTTGTTACATGCATTGGTTAATATGTTTATTATTCATCCATGTCATATGCATGCGTGCGTGCATGTGAAGAAAAATATGTACATCTATGGGTAACCAAGAGTAATTAGTGAGTAACTCCCCTCGTCCATACATTCAGTTACACGTACATATCAATAAACCATTTTGGCATAGCACCACTCAGTTTACAAGGCATAGTGATTATCTGTAATGTTTGCTTCTCAAAATGTCAATGCATGGGTAGTGCATGTTGAGTGCTATTAATTAAAAGAGTTGAGCGGTGAAAAAGGCTACTGAAGCATTATATATATGCAATTTACCGTTTTGTTCGGTAATTAAGCTACTAAGAAATTCACCGGTAATGAGACCTAACTACGAATTACATTGAGTGGGTGTACCTAGTCATCCTTGTCTCTTGACAACTCATATGACGAACGAACTGTTAGATCATAACGAGTGAAGTATATTTGTTTACATGAGATATTGGATATAAGCAGCCAACTCATCTAGCAAAAATGAGTAATCAAAATGATATGTGTGGTGAAATCAACCCACTCCTATATGACTAGCATAATGTGCACCACTACATTATCTATTGGTAACGCATTTAGTGAAACAAACTATCAACTCATACTCATATTGTTTCAGTATATACACTCAAAAATATGGTATTCATCTTCTTCTTTTATTGTCTCTCTAAATTGCATATATAATTTAATTTGTAAATTTAAAAAAATAATAAATTTGCTCCAATTTCAATGTTGTCCTTAATCTAGTTTCAACTTTGCACGATCTACACCAGTTCTCATCTTCTACCCCAATCGATGGAACATCGCTGGCTATGAGACGTCCACTACAACAACAAAAAAAAGAAAAAGAAAAAAAAAAGTGCACGTACAAATACGGTACGTAGCTTTTTGTACAGTGGAGCCATGCTTTGCGAAACGGAGGAATTAATGGTGGTCCATGGCATCACATGCCACCTTTTTATTTAATTGATCTATAAGTTTTCAAATATCTAGTGCATATTGTTGCTTTTTGGCTCTATTGGAGTTTCTAGCCAAACCTCAAACCCTACCAACTTTTATATAATGGCCCTACATTCTGAATCATGATGGTGTTTTGAGTACTTACATATAAAAAGATGTTTTCACTTTTTCAAAGGAAATTTATAGTCAAATATTGGAAATTTTCTGTTATTTTTATGGTTTTATAATTTCCATCGGGACCAAACTCCTTGATAGAAAAGGTTCGAGTTTAAACCCCTATTGTAATTATATAGCAGAATATAATTCTTACAAAATCAGTATGTTTGTAGGTTAAGTAATTTATATTAACTCAAAAAAAATCACTTCAAGTACAATTTCAAATTTCGGCTCATAAAAAGTCTTTAGTCTATCAAAAAATGCTGTAATTTTCAATTTTGCCCAGAACTTGTGACATATAGCTTTAACATGCATCACGAAGATTTAATTATTATTGAGCATGTCTGAGGTAAAAAAGAAAACAATTGAATTCGAGGCTGTTAGGGGTTGATTCTAAAAACAATGTAGATCGAGGGGGCATATGCTAACTTTTCTCTTGGACATGCCCTTAGCATGTGTTCAAAGCAAGTGAAGACAAATTAAGGTTGGAAAGATACATATAGTATCCAAGTTTAATCTAGGCTAAATATCATAAAACCCCCCTTAACTTTGAATGATTATCAGAAAACCCCTTTAACTTTGAAAATATTAGAAAATCCCCCTTCAGTTTAGGGGTTATCAGAAAACCGCCCTTAACTTTGAGATTTTATCAGAAAACCCCCCTAATTTAAGGGGGTTTCTGATAAAATCTCAAAGTTAAAAGGGGGTTTTGTGATAATCCCAATACGTAAGGGGGGTTTTCTGATACTTTGAAAGTTTAGGGCGGTTTTCGGATAATTGTACAAAGTTAAGGGGGGTTTTTTCTGATAGTTAGCCTTAAATCTACTCTACATATGTTTAAATATTTCACTGTTGGTATAGTCTTGTCGTGGAAATGTAATGAGTTTAAGAGGGCTTACAACTTTGTAAGGTTGCAGCAGTGCAACTTTGCAGAAAATTGAAGGGTAGAGAGAGAGAGAGAGAGAGAGAGAGAGAGAGAGAGAGGTCTCCTTCTCTTTACAGCTGTACACCTATCTTTCAGCTAGCTTGTAGGAAAGCTTGGAAGTTTAAAATGGTAAAGGCTCGGAGAAAAGAGGAAGGAAGCAGCTTCCATTTTCAATGGGCAATAATGATAAAGAAAAAAAAAGTGAAGTTTTTTTTATAATTTTTTTTTATTTTTTAAAATTTTGATACTAAATGTACGATGAGAATTGAAGAATTTGCTAAAAATTTTTTGCTAGAAAGAGAAATCACTATAATGTTGAAAATTCCATTTTCAATATGCAATAATGGTAATAAAAGTAAGTCTTTTTATATTTTTATCATTTTGGTGATTTTGGTATATGCTCCTAATTAGATACACAATGAGAATTGAAGAATTACTAAAAATGCTTTGCTGCGAAGAGAAGCTACTGCAATGTTAAATGAAATGGGCCCTCCATTACTAGACTGGTAGGAAATTCTCGGAACCAATCACAGTTATGCTCATTTTAAACCTCCATTAACTAATAAGTAATTATGATTAAGAAATTAAGCTATGTTCTATACGGCACGGTTCTTCTAAATAGTTGACAAACCATATGATAATTGATTTATTAAGTGGAAATTAAGATACAGGAAAACTTATAATGATGAAATCTTTTATATCATGTGTGATGCTTTATCCTAAAATTTTAATAATAATAATAATAAGCTAAGATAAATGAAGGTTATGTTGGCAACTCACTGCAAGCTGTGGATACTTACGTGATTAGAGGTCTGACTGATGATCTATTTGAGAAATAATATTTACGGCTCACTAACATCATTTAAAATGGAAAATCAAGATTATGTATGAATTTTTTTTTTTTTTTTTTGCTGAAATTATATTGGTAGTGTATACTTTGGGGCAAAGGGGAGAGGAGAATAGTGTGGAGGACCAAGTCAAAAAAGAAAGAGCAAGTCATCATATTAGTCGCCAATTATTGTATGGAGGTCATGCATGCGATAAAGTGAATTAATAGACCATGGAAGCAAAGAGGGGGGAGAAAAGCAAAGCTATACATCAAAATATCAAAGGCATGTTCCCAAATTCAAACCCCATTCGACTTTTAGGTGATGGATGTCCTCTTTGTTTCTTCTTACTTTTCTTTTGAGTAATTGTTTCCTTCAAAATCTTTGACCCTTGTCCCCCTCTACTCCCTTTGACAATTTGGATTCTTTTATAGTTTCTATTTGACATTGAGGATATCATTTTGAAATTATAAAGATCAACTAAACTACTAATGGTTATGATTGGAGAAATATGTTCACTCCGACTATCTATAATTTTATGAAGATGCTCTATTTCCTTCCTCATTTTCTACATTGTTCTCTCTAATTAACTAAATTCATAAACTAGTATTGCAATTTTTATATGTTATGATAAATCCTCAAGATAAACTAATATCAATCACGCGAAAGTATGAAAAATATCGAGAACACGAGAAAACACTGATATACGTGATTCAGCTTATAGCCTACGTCCACGGGCGAAGGAGGATAATAGCTTTACTAAATTGCGAGGAATACAATATGAAGATCTCCAATCTCTTAATCATTAAAACACCCCTAAAAGCCTAATACAATCTCTCTCAAACAAAGAAATTACAAAAGAGAGCTAAAGTCAGTACTCAAAAAAGGCTTTAGCAGAGAGCCTACAATCGCTCGTTTCTTAGCGGACTGCGGATTGATGGATGATTATTTTCTTCAGATGACCCCTGTATACATAATTTGGATTCAAATACATGTTCCTTGATGCCCATGAAATTGAAGTCCTAGTGGCAGATGACTCCAATGTAATTGGTTGTGCTAACAAGAACTCTAATGTAATTAGAACAAAAAACAACCACACGCTTATCTCAAAACTATTAGGATTTCATGTTTTATTGCAAAATAGAATCCAAACTCTCGTATCAAAGCTAACCAAGAAAAAGAAAGACCGATTTTGGTCCCTTGTATCTGAGTCACCATAACATTATATAAGTGACATGCAACCAATTAATGTATCTCATATCTTTGGACGTAGGATAGTTAAAAATGTACTACACCTAATAGTCAAATTGCACTGGACTTAGACCAGACTTTTATCTTTTCTTTTTTTGAGAATATTACCTTTTTCTTTCCAAGGAGATGTAGAGAATAATTAAGAATCTTAGATTTTTCTTCAGTAGAGGCCAACTGCTGCACTTGTCGAGTTCCATAACGTTTTTAGTTATTTTTTACCATTCACTATCCGATTTTGTTCTATTCAAAACCTAATTTATGCATAGAATGGACTAAAATTATTGTCACGACAAACATAGGGTAGATCATTATTGCAGTTGATATTACTGTAGTAAGTCGTCTACGCTGATAGACCACGCACCCCTCACGCGTCAACAGTTTCCTCTAGGTCAACAAGTCAGGGTCCGAGCTGTATATGCACAAAAGAGATCCATGTGGGAGCAATTATGTCACCAAAATCCTCTTCTTGATCCCATCAACGGCTAAGATCCGTACTCTTTAGGTGGAGATTATTTGATGCCATGAGAAACTGACGATGCATCACTCTTCATGTCTCCACTATCACTCTTTGGAAAGGGGTAAATTTCACAAAACCCCCAGAAGCCTATGTTGTTTGCCACTGAATCCCTCAACATGTTTTTCTCATTCAGTTGAACATATGCTTTTTTGGTTCAAGAGTCATTACAGGGATAGACATGACACGTTAAGACTGATGGTGTTAAAATTGAGAGGTTTCGTGGAAAAAATTAAGAGAGTTTTTAGTTGGAAAATTGAATTTCGGGGAGATCTCTTAGGAGAGTTTCATGGAAAACTATATCTATATATATATATGAATCGCTGCAATTATCAACTTTAAAATTTAGGCCTAAGTTGTTACTTACTACTTATGTGATTTTGTACAAAGTACCTATTAAATGATTTTTTTCATATTCTCTCTTAGTTGTGATAGTGTGTAAGTGGCTCCATCTCATTTGACCAACCTAACCTAGACTAGAGCTTTGAACTAATTTGGGTTGGACCCGGTACCATGCATAAACCACAGACATAATGCCTCTGTTTCTAATGAAGATCATGAACTGAGCTTATCTCAAACTCTATTAACACTTAATGATTCAAATATCTCCAAGTGCAATACTGATTAAGGTTCATTAAAATTTACGATACAATCTTACAAGTTGACTATATATGGAAACACTATGATTAGCGTACCTATTGCCATATTTTGTGGTGATTCAAGAATTTATAATCCCTCTCTTGGACTACAAATTAAGAAATTAGATCAAGGGAAGAGCTAGATCATCCTTTTTTAAATAATATTCTCTACAAAGAAGAAAAAAAACAACATACAACATAAACAATTGTAGAGAAGGAAAAAGCTAAAGAAAAAAGCACGTAAGAAGTAGACTCGTGCTCGTCTCTTATAGCAATTAAAAGCAATTAGTTCCTTTCTTTTTTAAGGCTTAATCTGACATTTGAGAAAACCCCACCATTAAAAAGTCCAAGTGTAGTAGGTATTTTTGTGGGTTTTGAGCATCAAAGAGCTCTCCTTATCTTGTCAGGGTCAAATCCTAACAAGCTCTTTGTTTTATTAAACTCAAAGGCTCCCTGAATTCCTAGTGGCTGCCACCCTATGCACATGCAAACAATTCATGCATATAACAACCAATCCCCA
>JBAKGM010000233.1:39890441-39904635 GCA_037177215.1 Asparagus racemosus
AACTCCAGAATTCACAGTTTATAAGAAACGTTGGCTGATTATAACGAAACGTGACATCCAATCATTCCTCTATAACATTAACGGGTCACATTTCACAGATCCAGCATATAGTTCACAATGCACCAACCTTATAACATCAATCTATCTATCTAAATTTCACGTAAACTTACTTCTTTCTGGATTTTTTTTAATTCATGTTTTGAACTTGGAATTTTCCTCTTTCTTGGTAACCCCTTTTGCATGCCCAATAGGGTCTAGGTGGCTTCATCAGTGCTGCCATTCCCTGATGATGCTGCATGGGTGGGCGAAGACTTGGAGGGGGAGGGGGATGAGAGAGCAGAGGGCCCATGATCAGTCTTAGATGGCAGGGATGGATCTTCAATACTCTTCAGTGGCAAGGGGGATGTTTAACATTCTCTGAAGGTAAGGGGGGATGTTCAACATTCTTGGAAGGTGAGGGGAGATGTTTATCATTCTTGGAAGGCGAGGGGGGTCTTTACCAGTCGACAATGGTGAGGGGGGTCTTTAACGGTGGTCAAAGTTGACTCTTGTCGCTTGACGTTCATCACTGCAGCTTCCTGCTCTTGCATCAGCGGAGAAGGATGGATGACAACTTCGAATTCATCCTCTTTTGTTCTAGATTTTGAGGAATTTGGGTTCGCCGTCTTCATTTCAACCATTTTCGTCCATTTTTACTAAATACTAGAGTGGAGAATTGGGGATTTCGCCGGCTACTATTAACCTGAGAGAGAGAGTGTGTGTGTGTGTGTGTGTGTGTTGGGGGGGAGGGAGAGAGGGGGGAGAGGGAACTTGATTTGAGTGAGAGAGTAGGCAGGCACAGTTACCAAGACCATGGGAACTGTAGCGGAACCGGTTACGGGTAGAATAGGGTTTTTTTTAAAATCTCTCATCTACCTTAGCTAGTAGGGCTGAAATAAATTTTTGACATATATTTTGGGTTTATACACATATGCCAACTTACTTGGGGCTGGGCCACATCACTTTGTGAGTTTTGGGGCCTTGAAGCAATTTTTTCAAAAAAGTTTACAATTTTGAAAGGTCTTCTCAATTAAGAGTAACGCTCCTCTGCAAATAGATTTTTTATAAATTTTTACACACTCGAACCCCTCACCCTTTACCCCTATTTATAGCCTACAGCAATCAACAAGAGCCATTGGATTTGGTTGAGCTCTAAAGATTAAATTTTAACCATAAATTTGAATCTGTTAGGAACCAATCGGTCAACCAATCGGTCCCCTAATTGGTCGACCAATCGGTTGGTCGATCGATTAGCTAATCAGTTGGTGGACCGATTAGTTTATAACAAAATTATAAATTTTGTGGACTTGTTGACCTGATTTCTTATTAGTTCCTTGGGTTTTTGTGGGCCTCCGCTTGGCTTGTTTTTGGGCTTCAATAGATGGTAGAAAAATAAGGGAATTTAGTTCTTTTGGGTTCTTATTCATTAACTCTTTATTAACCTGTAAATTAAGAAAAATATGTTATTAGTGATATATTTATGCAACTAAAATAGATAATGAGGGTATAAAAGTGTAATAAAATGTGATGATCACTATTCTTTTAGGGTATTTTCTGTAAATTCTAAAAAAATTTAGAGGGTTGTTCCCTTTAATCTCATACTAAAAAATCTCTAACGTAGAGAGGTAGAGAGAGAGAGAGAGAGAGAGAGAGAGAGAGAGAGGCAGAGAGAGAGAGAGAGAGAATGTAGGGAGAGAAAGGGGTATGTAGGTGATCGAAAATGTAACTGGACTTAGCTTGGTATAATGTAGGCCCTACTGAGGGCATTTTGGTAATTTTGTAAAGTCTAGAAGCTCACAAATTGGCTGAGGAAAAGACATCCTAAGTCTAGAGCCAAAATAGGGTAAAAAAAGCTAAAAAGTCAAAAATTAGTATTCGTACACCCATAACCAAGGTGGTCATGTGAATGAAGAAAACATCATTGGCCTAATATGGGCACGTAGATGAAGAGGGCACACATGTATGGGGGTACATCAATGAAGGGCTTGTATTTTAACTTGCGAAAATCTAAGTTGGATCATGATTCAAGAATTAGATTTTGAGCTCCCAAAAACTTTGATTTAGGTTGGGGGATGGAAGGGTGGGGGTGAGGGGGCAGATATGAAGTGTGAACATAGGGGCACACAAATAAAGGATGAATGACGGGGGCACCAATGAAGCAAAATGAGGCGTGTACCAATGAACTAATCCAAGAAGCTGTTGAAAGATAACAATCTATGGAGATAATGACTAACTCCAAGTGATTACATCATCATGCAAATCTAAAAGAAGACAAAACATTAACAAATGAGCGCCATAATATTCATGCACCCCTATACCTATGCACCCCACCAGTGCACCAAGTAGTAAATATTTTTAAAGATTACCAACTTTTGTCTTATTTCAGTGTGCTCCAGATAAATATTATTGTTCTAACTCCATGCCCCATAATATTGCCAAAAAAGGAAGTTTCCTCAATCGACCCGGGACAAGTTCTAAAAAGCTCTGGTGAGACAATTAGCACCAAACTAGCTGGTTTGAAAAAGATGTCAGAAAGCTGGGTAAATGCTGTTGTTCTAACTCCATGTCCCATAATATTGCCAAAAAAGAAAGCTTTCTCAATCGACAAGCCTGCGACAAGTTCTAAAATGCTCTAGCAAGACAATTAGCACCAAACTAGCTGGTCTGAAAATGATGTTAGAAAGGGGCCCATCAATGAAGGGTGCACCAATGAAGGATGGTTGAGGGGAGCACCAATGAAGACACTCGTTTGTCTATAAATAGGAGACCCCCTCTCACTTGCAAACGCCTATAACTTTTGTTAATTTCCTCAAGGACTTGATATTTTCTCTCTCTTAGCTCCTATGCCCTTCATTCGTGCCCCCCCCCCCCCCTTTCTATTCTTGAGATATTTCAAATTCTTCAAGAGTTCATCAACTCTTCTTCTTCTCTTCTCCTTCATCGGCTGATAAACTTACTCGACGACCAAGAGAACTCACTTTGAGATTGATCTTGATATCCAAAGTCTCCACGCCATTAGCGTTTATGTGGTCAAAGGGGTTAAGAATTTAGACCATATCGACACACCTCCCTTCAAAGTCAATGAAGATGGCCAACTCCAAGTAATCCTCTCTGGAATAGGAAGCTTTTTTTAAGTGGAACCACTTAGCTATGCAGTGTATTTGGGAAACTGGGTTTAAAGAAAAATCTAAAAAGTTGTTTTAGTTTACAGGTACAGATGAAACTACTTTTTTATAAAAAAAATCTGGGTAAAACTTTATGATTGAAGGTAAAAACCTAGATTTAATAACTTTGAGAGGTTATAGGGTGGATGAAATTTTACCAAAAAATTATTGTTAGCGCTAGATATCTTATTGATGCTAGAGGTTTTAATAAAATCTTAGTGGTAAGAGGGGTAAACTAAAAAATACTAAACTGATACTATAGCCAAAATTAAACTAAATGCATATTAGCAAGAATGGATTTACTGAGAGAGTCGTGGGTCACTTGTGCCTGGGTTATAGTATTTTACATAGGTTCTCCAAACCTTACAAATGATAAAAACCACACAAAGAAAAATTATCAGAGATTGTTGTTGAAACTTAGCAATATCTCGTTAGTTTTTGTGATGAAAATGAAAAAAACAATCTTTGTATAGATATGAAAATAATAATGAAACTTATTATGTATTGAGATTATTATATAAATAAAGTTATTTTTACATAGAATATGCATCAATTATATAAGTTACTAATTTATGTGTATAATTATATATATATGCCCCCTTATGAAAAAAATTTTGAATCTGCCCAAACGTAGTAGAAAGTTCGAGAACATTGCGATAGATTTATGTGTAGTTGATTTTTCTTTTTTTCTCTTGCGACAAACAAATATAACCGTACGTCCAATTAAAAACACATCATCTAATCCACGTGTCCCACAAAACAAAACCTGCGGGCGCAGCCGACCGTGATGTTGACAGATCTTGATTGAACTCCCCAAACCCCAAACTCTCAACCAGTCAAAATCAGTCTTAGCTAGCTGGTCCAGCATCCCGCGTTGGACATCGTTGACGTCATCACCTCACGTGTTCCCACGTTCACAACGTGTGCAAAATCCTCATCGCCAACTCCCGAAATCCAATTCCCCTTCACGTGTCAACTCCACATTTAATCCGCGTCTACGTACGTACGTACAGCTCACACCCCCAAAATATATATATGAACCCTGTACTCCCCCCAGTTAACTTTTCTCAGAATCAAACTAAATCAAAATCAAGAAGCTCAGCTGAAAATGGTTCCCGAAGGAGATTTCAACCTCCGAGTCAAGGACCCAGCAACACGACACCGTCAGCAGCCCAACCTCCCGTTCACTCCAGAGCATGAGAACTCCATCATCGTATCCACTCTCATCCACGTCATCTCCGGCACCACCTCCCCCGCCACCTTCCCCATCGCTCCCGATACCTGCCGACGGTGCGGCATCAACGAGTGCATCGGGTGCGACGTGTTCTCAACGCCGACAACGACGACAGCAACAGCGACGACGTCGACCACAGTGGTAGCAGCTGATGAAAGTGAGGGAGGGAGGAGGGGGAAGAAGAATAAGTATAGAGGGGTGAGGCAGAGGCCGTGGGGAAAGTGGGCGGCAGAGATACGGGACCCGAGGAAGGCGGTGAGGAAGTGGCTTGGGACGTTCGACACGGCCGAGGAGGCTGCAAGGGCGTACGATAAGGCGGCGATCGAGTTCAGGGGAGCTCGGGCGAAGCTCAACTTTCCTTTCCCGGAGCAAGAGCAGCTAGAAAATATTCGGGAAGAAGAGCATCGAGAGCAGGAGGAGGAGCCGCAGAGTGGGACTGGGCTGTGGGATGATTTGCAGGATTTGATAGAGCTAGATGATCTTTAAGGATGTCCGGTATCTTCAGGGTGCTATTTAACTGCATGCATGTAGGTACTTTACGGAAACATGTTTGTATTTTGTACTTTATTTGTACAGTCAGAGGTGAACTTTCGGAGCGAAGATTAATTTTTTATTATTTTAATATATCAATATACTTACACTTTATGTGAAGATTTTTTTATTTGATGTGCGTTTTGTCTTAAAGAAAGTCATGAGATGAGATTTAGATTTGCATCCAATAGTTAGATGGATATGTATCTTTAAGACACGCTAGACCTGAAAATCTTCACGTTTTCCACACTCAAGTATTGGAAGTAATTTAATATAATTGGGGTCAATTTAATATATATGTGAGTGTTATTTAAAACGACATAATGGTTTTGAGAGTGTGAATTATAAATATGAAAAACTGGGGGCCTAAAATAAAATCAAGTGGAATATTAAAATTCTAGATTTAATGCGAGAGGCATCTTATACATAACTACATATGTTTGGAGTACTTATGACTCAAACAGAAGTAAACGTTTTGAGTCAATAAGGCCCAAAGTGGACAATTAGCCTTTTATTAGATATTATACTATTAAAGAATAATTAATTTTACACTGGCATTGTAAATTATAATTCAATTATGAATAAACAAGTACAAAATCCGTTTGTTCTTGTGGCTGTATGTAACAATCCAGTGCCGATAGAATTTAAATGTTGGATTGATTCCCTCTGGTTGAGGAGTTTTGTGACTTCGATTATGTGGTCTTATCTACGTATGTGTTGAGAGTAGTTGTCTAATATTGTTTAGTACCACATCGGGTAGGGACAAAGTTCTTTGTTTTCCTAAACACTATATATAGCATCCTAGAGAGAGTTAATAAAGCAACTAGAGTTTTCCCAAACTTCATGGTATCAGAGTCACTCTCTTCTCCCTCTCCAAATTTTCTAAACCCTAGCCGCCACCTTCCACCCCTCCTAAAATCGATCACAGTCGTGCACTGTTCATCCGCGCGAACTGTTCATTGGGCACTGTTCATCCGCCGAGAAAAAAATTGAAAGCTAATCATTTAACTTCTCATTAAGATCTTTATAGATCGTTGGCTAATTATTTAGCATATCAATTAGATCTTCATAGATCTTCAGCTAATCATTTAGCTTATCATCTAGATCTATATAGATCTTCAGCTAATTATTTAGCTTCATGCTACGATCAGTTGTTAAAAAATCTCTTTGAGATAAATAATAAGTCGTCCTTTACGCGATGACTTGGATTAATTACTTGTTGATTAGTTGTTGATTTGATCAACCCATCCTTTTGGATTATTTATTGTTAGATCCTATAACGGATCATTTGTGGTTGGATCCTCAAAAGGATCATTTGTTGTTGGATCCTCGAAAGAATCATTTGAATCCAAAAGGAAGTAAGGTTGACTTTCGTATTCAATGGCGTCCTCTAGTAATTCTGATGTGGTGAAGACAATTAGCATTGATCCTGAGCGGAGCGGCTAGTATGAACTGAAATTTTCTCCCTCTCAGGCTGCGTGTATCAGCTCCACATCAGCCTTTGAAACACATTGTCGGCTTGGTCATCCCCCTCTTTCACTTCTTAAAACTTTCATTACAGCTTTAAATCATGTCAAGTCCTTAGAGTGCGAGTCATGTCAATTCTGTTACCCAAGTCGTGTCAATAAGCGAGTTAGTAATCCCTTTTATTTAGTACATTCCGATGTATGGGGTCTTTGTCCTGTTCCATCCGAACTCAGTTTTTAATATTTTGTTAGTTTCATTGATGACTTTTCTCGCATGACTTGAATTTTCTTGCTCAAACATCGTTCTGAAGTGTTCTCTGCTTTTAAAGCTTTCTATGCTGAGGTTAAAAATCAATTCCACAATACAATCAAAATTTTAAGAACAGATAACGTTAAGAAATACTCTGATAGTTCTTTCATCAAATATTTAGAAGAAAATAGGATTTTACATCAGTCTTCTTGTAGTAACACACCCCCAACAAAATGGGGTTGCTGAGTGGAAGAATAGACACTTACTAAAAATCGCTAGAACATTATTATTCTATCGTCAGGTTCCAAAATATTTTTGGGGTGATGCCATTTTGATAGAATGCTACCTGATCAATAGGTTACCCTCATTTTTCATGCAGGATAAAACCTCAGTCTCCCTTTTATATCCGGTTGACGATTCTTTTCATTTACTTCTAAAATTTTTGAGTCTCTATGCTTTGTTCATTATCATAGTCCTCAGCGGACTAAATTATATCCGCGATCTCTTAAGGGTATCTTTCTTGTATATTCTCAAACTTAAAAAGGGTATAGATGTTATTGTCCATCCTTAAACCGATATATTATTTCAGCTGATGTTGTCTTCTTTGAAGATATCTAGGACATGTTGCCTTTGATACATCTTTAGATCCCCCAGATGATTATGACTACCTTCTTGTTCAGACAGCCACTGTCAGTGTTCCTTCTGAGGCTACTGTACAAACTGAAATACCATCCATATTTACGGCACCAATTCAGATTTTTACAAGAGGTGCTGCTTTGCAACCTGAGCCATCATCTCAATCCACCCAAGAGCATGATATACTATTAAGTCAAAATGTGCTCGTACAGCCAAATGCTCAGGCTACTGATGATCTCCCATTGCCCTCGGAAAGGAAAAGAGATCTTGTTCTAGAAGTTCCCGGTATCCTCCAACACACTATATTTCTTACGCCACATTAGCCCTATCATATCATTCATTCATATCTTCTTTAGATTATCACTCGGTTCCCAAGAATTTTCCAGAAGCTCTATCTAATCCAGGCTAAAGAGCAGCCATGCATGACGAAATAAAGGCCTTAGACCGGAATGGAACTTGATATCTTGTTTTCCTGCCACTTAGAAAGAAATTGGTTGGCTGTAAATAGATTTACACTGTAAAGGTTAATCCCGATGGCTCACTAGCTCACATCAAAGCTCAACTAGTTGCAAAGGGGTATTCTCAGATTTATGGCCTTGATTATATCGAAACATTCTCTCCTGTAGCTAAAATGATATTTGTCCACATTATTATTTCACTCGCTGCTCATTATCACTGGCTACTACATAAATTGGACATTAAAAATGCATTCCTTAATGGCACTCTTGATGAGGAGGTTTATATGGAGCAACCAGTAGGTTTTGTTGCTCAAGGGGAGTATGAAACAGTTTGTAGATTAAAGAAATCTCTCTATGCTTTGAAACAATCTCCGAGGGCTTGGTTCGGATGTTTTGCCACAGTTATCCGGACATTTGGTATTCATTGAGCTGAGAAAGACCACTCAGTTTTTTAGAGATTTCATGCAGAAAGTGGATCTTTTTGGTTGTATATGTTTATGATATTGTGATCACTGGCGACAATGCACAAGGAATTTGTCATTTGAAGAAGTATCTACAACAACAATTTCAAACTAAGGACCTTGAACACTTTAATACTTTTTGGGTATCGAGGTAGCTAGATCGAAGAAGGGAATTCTCTTATCCCAGAGAAAATATGTACTTGATATGCTGCTAAATGCTGGGATGTCAGAGTGCAAGAGTATTGACTCACCTATGGATGATAAAATTAAATTACTATCCACTCAGGAGGAGTCACTGGAGGATACTAAAGAATACAAGCGACTTGTTGAAAAACTGAACTACCTAACAGTCACGAGACCAGATATTACATTTTCTGTTAGTATAGTCAGTCAATTTCTCTTGGCACCTCGAAAACCTCATATGGAAGTTGTCAAGAGGATTCTTAGATATCTCAAGAAAACTGCGGGAAAAGGAGTAATCTATTCAGATAGTGGGCACACAAGAATTGCAGGATTCTTAGACGCAGATTGGGCAGGATCTCCTGAGGGTAGATGGTCAACTACTGGGTATTGTGTATTTCTTGGAGGGAATCTCATATCATGAAAGAGTAAGAAACAAAGTGTAGTCTCTCGATCTACGGCTGAGTCTGAGTATCGAGCCATGACGAATTTGACTTGTGAACTGATCTGGGTTAGAGATATACTAGCAGAGATTGGTTATACTCCAGATTATCCCATGAGCTTGTATGGAGATAACAAGGCTGCCATTCTCATCGCTAAGAACTCAGTGTTTCATGAGAGGACAAAGCATATAGAGATTGATTGCTACTTGATTCGTGAGAAGATGGAGAAGGGAATCATTAGAGCCAAGCACATACCATCAGACCATCAACTTGTAGATATCTTACTAAACCTATTGGGAGAACATGAGTGAATTTTATTTGTAACAAGCTAGGCATGAATAATATGTATGCTCAGCTTGAGGGGAAGTGTAGAGAGTAGTTGTCTACTATTGTTTAGTCCCACATCGGGTAGGGACAAACTTCTTTATTTTCCTAAACACTATATATAACATCTTAGAGAGAGCTAATAAAGCCACTAGGGTTTTCCTAAACTACAGTTTCATAAAGGAAACTCCCCTGAACGTGCGAGAGAATATCAAGCACAAAGATATTACGGAAAAAACCAACTATCTTTATTAACTGAGAAATTTTACATCTTCAATCTTGTTCAAGCCTCACTGGTCAAACTTCCTTATTTGAGTATGATACTTCTATCCTGATTTCACGATGAGCCTTGACCTCCTAATTAATCATGATAAAACTCTGATCTTATCAATTTATGTAAGTTAGAAAGGATCAAAGACAATACCCTAATATCTATTAAAATCGAATGTGGATCCAAATGTAGAAGGAAATATATATATATATATATATATATATATATATATATATATAGAAAGCAAACGCTGGAAATTGGATACGATTGAAAAATATATATAAGCAACTTTGTACGAGTTCAGTTCTAAATGTATTTTCCATGCAAACTAGGCTATGTAAACCAGACACTCCTAATGATTTTCATGCTTTCAGGGATAATCATGATGGAACGCTAAAAAATTATTTTCAGATCCTTTGTCTGTCTTAAAAGTTATGGACAAGCAACAGGAATTCCTGTTTTTGATATGAGAGAGTTGACATGGGAAGCGCACAGACCATATCCTCTGGCTAAAAAAAGAGCTTATGTTTTTTATAATCTTTCC
Organism: Asparagus racemosus; assembly: GCA_037177215.1. Taxonomy (NCBI): domain Eukaryota; kingdom Viridiplantae; phylum Streptophyta; class Magnoliopsida; order Asparagales; family Asparagaceae; genus Asparagus; species Asparagus racemosus. Next base: position 39,900,443 of record JBAKGM010000233.1, read on the forward strand.
ATTTTTGTTGTATCATGGCTGAAATAAAACCATCCGCTGCTTTTATAAAAATAAAAAAGCACAAATGCAACTTTCTGGAATATATTAACTTTAAGAAAAAGAATTTTGCTGGTCCAAGTGAAGATAGGCAGTCATATTCAAATATCTGTGACAGTAAAGGCTTGAGAGCCTTGATGCAAAGTACCTTTAGTTTTATTAGCAACCAAGCTCAATAATTAAGTTAAATTGTGATTAGATTCCTGCTATTTCAGTTAAAGATGAGCTTTAAACCAGTATACGATCAAGGCTCAAAATTAGGGCTAGCTGTTATGTCCTATCTAATATCAATCTATAGATTAGATGTAAAATCAATAGAATTGTCATGTATGATCTTGCTAACAAAGGCAGGGTCATAAGGTCATTTATCAAGATAATTGAGAAGGTGGGTATCACATTTCCTTTCTTATAATTATAATTACGTTTAGACATGTGAATAATGAAAGACATCATCTCAATTTCTTTTCTTTTAATACCAAACAAAATTTTGAAGATTTGATCTCTCTTATGTAGTGTCAGTCAATTAGACCTATAGAACTAGGATTAGTCAATTAGATCTAGCACTAGGATAAAATTTTATAGCGTTAGTCAATTAGAACTGGAACAATATTAGAACTAGGCTAATGGTAAAAAATTATCCCACTTTTCTCTCATTTTTCTATACAAAAATAAGAGATCTAGTCTCTCAAATTATTCCAAGTTTTGAGCTAAAACTACTTGGTAAAAAACTAGAACTCTCCTATTTATTTCTTATTTTTATTTTTCAAATTTCTTTTCTTTTCTTCATCCTCTCTTCCTCTAATAATCATCGCCATCATTTGACCACACTGTCATACTACACTGCCTCTCCTCTTAATCCTCTATTTATATGCCATTTTCTTTTTTTATCCAATATTAGATTTATATAATTATTTAAAGTAAATAATCATAGATCCATAATTTATTATAAAAATATTTAAATTGAGATATCAGAGAAAGAGATTTGTGGGTGTAAAAAAAAGAAGGAAATAGGAAAAACTTCAAGTTTTTAGACCTACTATAATAATACACAAAAATATAAAAAATTATGAATAATTATTATAATAGTGATTAACAATATATTGTTAACAATATACTATATCTAACCAAAAGTTATTGAACAATAACTAATATTATATTAATTAATTATTAATAAATAATAGTAAGTTTAAAATATAAAACAGTAGTTATATCATCAAAATGCAAAAAATATAGAGTTCTTTATTACAAAAAATTATCCCACATCCTTTCATCTAAATATATCACTTCAAAAAGTTGTTCCCGATTATCCAACTAAAATATCTCATTTTCAAAAAATTGTCTCACTTCAACAATTATCACGCTTCTTATGAAAATGTTCCAATTAATTAACACCCACCACTGGTGCAAAAAGAGGCATTTTAGACGGAAAAATCCGTCTACATTTGCCAAATTTCCGTCTAGAATATACATTCTAGACGGAAATCCGTCTACAATGTTAGTCCAGTATATTTCCGTCTACAAAAGATCATTATAGACGGATTTCCGTCTATAATAACTATTGGAGACGGAAAGTATCATAGACGGATTATTTATCCGTCTAGAAAGTTTTTCGACGGAATTTCCGTCTATAACATATTACAGACGGAAATTCCGTCGCCAATAATATCGACGGAAATTCCGTCTGAAATGTATTATAGACGGAATTGCCGTCGAGACTCTTCTCGACGGAATTTCCGTCTATAACACATTCCAGACGGAATTTCCGTCGATATTATTCTCGACGGAAATTCCGCCTGGAATACATTTCCGTCGAGACTAATATCGACGGAAATTCCGTCTATAAACCATTCCAGACGGAATGTTTCTCGACGGACTTTCCGTCGAGAAAACATTCCAGACGTCTGGAATGACTATTCTCGACGGAAATTCCGTCGAGAATAAGCATTTCAGACGGAATTTCCGTCTAGAATGCCTCCCTCCAGTTTTTCAAAATTCTCTTTTGGAAATTTGGTTCTGTTCCACCTGTACATTCAAATCCAGATTTTCACTTTTGTTTCACCTGTATACACAGCACAAATTCAATAACAATAATATTCCCAAACCATATATATATGCAAATCCGATTCCAATTCTAATGTATCAATCAAATACCACACGAACATCGCGCCAACCAATTATAACGAACATCGCGCCAACGAAAAAATTGTCTAATACATACAGATATATTGTCTAATACATAACAAAGAAAAAGAAGGATGTACATCACAGGATATATTGTCTAATACATACCATGTCAGAATATGTATACATCAATATCATACATACCATGTTTCTCTTAATATATTGTCTAATACATAACACTAGAAAGAAAAAGAAGCATGATCCCGTCCGCCTGCGAAAAAATTAGGAAGCAAAATTAGTTAAAACTAGATATTTTAAAATATGCACATGAAAGTAAGCCTCACATGTCATAATATAATTTAAAGTAAAGATTTTTGGGGTAGGAATCAGTTTCAACAACCAGTCACAGAGATGAGAAAAACATATAGTTTGTAATGAAGGAATCAGAATTCTGTTCCTGTTAGCCTACCATGTGTAAAATACATAAGAGCAACTGTTTGCACATAATTGCTCAAAAATTGTCAAAGGAAAGTCATTGTGCAAGGCCACCCATTATAAAAGCCGAAAAATTGTGATGTATTGCTTCTGATATATGAAACCACTGGATGATCATAGGGATTAATTTCCAGAAGAACTTAAAGATTACATAAGTAGCCATAAATTTCCTCCATTCTAACAACAAAGAAACCTAAAAATCTTGTTATGATGAGTTAGCATGCTTGTACAAGAGAATATTTCTTCTGATATAGTAAATAAGGACCTAACATGAGACGAAAAAAATATGATGTCATATTCTGTTGCTATATATAAATAAATCAAATCCTATTTAAGGATATCATTTCACAATCTGGATTTGTCATGAAAGCTAACGTCAAGGGAACCTTAACCAACATTACGCTCCATAATTATCTTGTTTTTTTTATCTAGAAAAGATAGATTCTATGACAACTTAACATGCTCCCAGTTATATTTTGCCAAGGCGATTTGCAAGACTATCAACAACATAACCAGGAAGTGATTTGTTCTCATGGGAAGTAGTCATAGGATCGTTGTGCTCTTTTATGCTAGAATTAGAGAAGAAAGATGGAATACTATATATTCAATTATGAGATCAAAGATCCTCCTTGTAAAAAGTGACAGTCCATAAAATGAGATCATTGTGCTATCCCATTCAATCTTTTATTTAATTGATGTAAAAAGAATAGCTATAAGTGCATCAAGCAGTGAGTACAAGCCTGTTCTAGTTGATGATAATGCCTGGAATAGCCGGTCACAATATTCTGACAAAACTAATATCAGAAATTGATGAGTCCAGTACAGTCTTTTCGAATAATACATTGCATAAGCTAGATGGAAATGCTATTTATGGCTATTGGAGGTGCTAGCCTCATAAGATTATTGACAACACATGGCGAACATTCCTATAAGTGTTCTGACACAGTGAGTATTCAAGCATGCAAATGAGAAAATCTAAAGTGGCACGCCAGTATAATATAGCGTAGAGAATGTTATATATACAATGCACATCAGCTGAACTGGATGTTAGCTAACTCGAGCCAAATGTCCCAAATATTGCGGGATATGCATGAACATGAACTTCATACTGTTTCCTGAAGTGAGACAGAAGGGTCCTAAAATATGGGTTTTGTAGAGTGAGTGCACAAATGGTTAACAATCAAGTGCTCAACATGGAGGACAGAACAATAAAGCAAGAAGAAACAGGATTTAAGCTATACCTTCAAGCAAGATATATCTAGTTTGGTTATTAATTTCAAGCTACTGCATACAATAAAATGGACGAGTGGAAAACTCATCATCTCAATTGAACAGTTTACAGAATTCACTTTCATTTATTTGTTTCAAATGCCGAGTTACAAAAAATTTCCTTGAATATAAAACATGCATGCTAAATCAAACATTACTCGCATTAAATATTTCATTTTTCTCCTTTTTATAAAAGTTAGGTGATCATGCATATGAAATAAGAGTGAGAGAAAATTTACGGGATTATTTATTATTTGCATGTGAAATAAGAG
>JBAKGM010000233.1:39923699-39937247 GCA_037177215.1 Asparagus racemosus
CTCTCTCTCTCTCTCTCTCTCTCTCTCTCTCTCTCTCTCTCTCTCTCTCTCTCTCTCTCTCCCTCCCTCCCTCCCTCTCCCCCTCCCTCCCTCTCTGTTTGGTTTTTTTTTTTTGGGTCCCATTAAAACCAAGTTAGCAGAACTGACATGAGTAGTAAAAGAAATTTTCTTTTGTGTGGGTAAATAAAGATCATTATTAGTAACAAAGGATATAGAAAGATGATATGATAGTATTGAGCATGTTTGACAACTTACTTATAAGTAATTTTTTAACTCATGAGATATCAATCTCATATTTGATAAGAGTTAATTTTTGTAACTTATTTATTACTTATAAGTAGGCTAAACTATCAAATTGGTATTCTGATGATGATTGTGTATTAAAAGCTGATTTCCGCTACCACATAACTCTAAAATTTGGTCAGAGCTAACTTTTCTAGTGGGAAAATTTCTTCGCACCCCCTAATCTTCAATTTTGTTATAAATGGTGGTCTTATTTAGAAACCGAGTTGATTTGTATGTATTCTTCCCAAATCTAAATCCTAATCATCCTCCTCTCTCCTCCTTCCTCCTGCAGGCAACCCATCCCAACTAATACATTCCATTCTTGCCCACTCGCCAGAGCAAGCTCTAATGCCAGAGTCATTTCAGCTTCTTGAAACTGCTCTTGGATTTGAAATTAAGAACTTAAAAGCCTGCAATCCTTGATAATCTTGTTGGGTTATTTTAATTCCATCGTCGGTTGAGCTGAAGATTGGCCAAGATGAGATACAAAGATTCAGATAGAGAGAAGATCCATTTGGGGGGGGGGGGGGGGGGGGTGGTTGAGAGGTTGAGTTTTGAAATGAGAAGAGCTAACGAGTTTTTATTTGTTTGGGTTTATTTCTTTTTGAATTTTGGGTTGCTTGTATATTTTGATTAGGATTTGAATTTGGGAAGAAAAGGATAATGAAGGGTATAAAATACAATAATTTTAAGATGTCTGGGGGTGGGAAGAAGTTTTCCCACCGGAAAAGTTCGCTCTGGCTAAATTTTAGAGTCATGTGGTAACTAACTTTTAATACCTAAAAGTTATCGGAGAGATCTTACATACCACAGCGGTAAAATGGGTCTTTTTTAAATACCAATTTGATAGTTTAGCCCTTATAAGTAGGTAAGAAGTATGTTGAGAAACCGCAACTTATTTTCTCTCTACTTATAAAGAGTTTTCCTTATTTAGGCCATAAGATCAAAATACCCTCAGAATCTCCGTTATCAATCGATCTCAAAAATAAGAAATTAATTAAATAACATCAATATTAGTTTATTTATTTATTTATTTATGAATGAATGAATTAATTAATTAATTAATAGTTTTTATTAAATAATTATTTAATTAAAAAATTAATTAATGGAATAGTGTCACTATTAAGTAACTAAGTAATTAATTAATTAGTTAATTAATACAATAATAATAATAATTTAATTAATAAGAAACAAATTAATTAAATAGTGTCAATATTAATTAATTTATTAATAATTTATTAATCTATGAAATGAAATTAATTAATTAATTAATAGTTTTATTAAATTTTTAATTAATTAAATAGTGTCAATATTAGTAATTAATAACCATAATTAATGTACTATAACAAATATTTTAATTAAATATTTTCTTACTATAAACAAGTATTATTAGTAATTAATTAGTTAATTAATAAATAATAATTATTTATTAATTAATTTAAATAGTTTTTATTATTAATTATTTAGTTAGTTAATAAATAAATTTATATATAATTATTATGTAATTATGTAACTAGTATGATATTAATTAATTAAAATCAATATTAGTTATTAATAACCAAAATTAATGTAATAGATAAAAATATTAATGATATATATCTTATTATGAAGTATTTTAATTATATATATATCTTATTATGAAATAGTTAATTTTAAATTAACTAGTTGATAATTATATTAATGATTGTTTTTAATATAAATTAATTAATTAGTTTAAATACTAATAATTAGTAAACGTAATTAATGTTTCACGACTTTGAGTTACCCAATTGTAATTAATGTTGAATTGAGCGGTTATTTCCAAGGTAAGAGAGGGATTAGGCAAGGGGGTCCAACATCTCCCTACCTTTTTACAATTGCTGTGAAATATCTTTTAAGATGTCTCCATGTCCTCACCATTAAACCCGACTTCAAGTATCATACGAAGTGCTAACATCTCAAACTCACACATCTGACCTATGCTGATGATTTTTTTTTTTTTTTCTTTTATACAAATGTGACCGTAATTCTGTAAAGCTTCTCAGCGATTGTGCTCAAAGATTCTCAGATGCTTCAGGCCTTGGGATTAATTTGGACAAACGTAAAATCTTTTACGGGGTAAGTTTCTTTTAATATGAGGTAAGAAACTATCAGATACTTGGGAATTCCCTCTTACTTCAAACTCTCCTCCTTATGTTAATTGTATACCTCCTCTTATAGAGATGATGGTGGCTAAAATTTCTGGCGGGAGCAACGAACTTTTATCTTATACAGCGAGATCTCAGTTAGTACAATCTGTGCTTCTCAATCTACACGCATTCTGGTCTTCAGTCTTTATGTTACTCAAGAAAGTCATTAAAGAAGTTGAAGCTACAGCCAAGCACGCTCTTAAAGGGAATACAACGAATAACCAGGTCGAGAGACTTCGGTTAATTTCCCAGCCACAGTCTGAATAAAATTAATCCATTTAGTACCCTATTGCTAAACTTTGCACATGATACAGCAGAAAATTACCTCCAGGGCAATTATCCATTGTGATTACAATCAATCATCGAACAGATGACATGCCATTAGACTACGCTTTTTCCCTCTACCCATACATAGCAGATTTTACTACACATTGCAGGAAAAAAGTTCTAGCTTATCAAGGCTTCGGCTACTAGAATAAGTGCCTCATATGTGGGTTATTGCGCTGCCTCAGCCTCAACCCCACGTCCACTTCTTGCTCACGCTGCATCAATCCAGCATCAGGCTGTTGATTCGTATTACCTTGACTCTGGGGAATAACCGGCGGCTGCTCATTGCTCCTATTAACCGAATCTTCACCAAAATTATGCAATCTCCTGCCAATGAGATATCGATCGTCCCTGATGGAGTTGTGGAGGTTAGTGAACCAGACATGGAATCTCTTGGCACAGAAGAACACCGCACTGAAGAGAAGGCAACCGAGCCAAGAAAAGCGGTATACAGCAGAGTTTACAATCAGTGGATAGCCTAGAACAGGGAAGAGACCCCTTGCAAATACGTAGGGAACACAAAGCGCAGTCAGAAGCTTGGAGATGATTGGGATTACAATCTCGCGGAGGACCCAAAAACCTCTTAGGCCAGAGAACCCGTCTTCTCTAACCCTCTCGAATTTTACCCGCCAGCTTTCATCGACCAGTGGTGCCATCTGATCCAGCATAACCTATTGCAATAAGCAAAATAGAGTCGTAAGCTGTGAGTCTTATCCTATTGATTGTAGTCGTTAACCTTGATATTGAGCTAACAAATATAATAATTGTCAAAGTATTCAATTTAAGCCCACAGTGAACAGTAGCTTGCTCTCTAGTCCATTTTAATTACCAAATGTAGAGGACAGGCTACAGATATAGTTGATAATTTAGGTTTTTTGCAACCAGCAGTGTGATACAGCAGTGTGATTTAGCAGTGCGATCAATTTGAAAAACAACCCGGAAGTTTGCATTAGTAGGATTCAAGCTTGAAATGTTATTACAGCACCCAGTTGATTGTTTTCCAATACTCTCTATGACACTGATTATTGAATTTCATGTTCAGACATCAAAAGAAATTATAAAAACTATTGAAATTTGGTTTACTTATTCCACCGAGAAACGAAGGTACTAGAAAGTTACCAGTCTAGTCCAGATCTTGAGAAATATCAACCCCAAAGCCCAATCCTGATACAAGAGGAAAACAGGACTCTCATCCACAGGCACCCGCATTGGCACAATTACCAGCAACTCAAAGAGTAGCCCAATCAGGACAGGGATGACAAAGATCTAAAGTGAGCACAAAAGTATCAGTAACCCAATCAGGACAGGGATGACAAAGATCTAAAGTGAGCACAAAAGTATCAGTAAGGAAGCAAGGTAGTAATTAAGTCACTTTACAAGTAGGAACAGTGACATTTATGACTGGGAAACCTTACCCATATAGATAACAGGGCAGAACTCTTCACAACAATGGCACACCACTTCCAAACCTGTGATACAAGAACTCTTGCTCTTTGGGTTTTAATATACTCCACTGAATACCTAACCCCAGCAAGAAAAGTCCAGATGAGATAGCAGCCAATGCTGAATGCAAAGAGATCTGGAAAAAGAAGCCTTTAACATGTCACTCCCGATAAAACAAGAAAATCAACACTTAAATAATATTATCAAACTTGCATACCGTTACACTTGATGCCATGTGTAATTGGAAGGCGAGGAATGACATTAAACAGCGCTCGTCCTATTGAGACAGGTATAACTATCACAGCAGCATTAAAGAGCAGAAGGGTCATCCAAGCCAGGACCAGCAATATCACAATGCGGAATACAAAGCCATACCTGCAGGGAATTACATGGAACTATCAGAATTAGCAAAAGTTTAAATTGGTATCTCCAGAAAACTACTGAGCAGAAAATGAAATCCCAATGACATAAAACAACTTTAACAACCACAAATCAAAGAAATGCTCGATTACAGGACCTATCTGTCAATAACATAGACAAAATGGCTCGAAGCTAGTTCCCTTTTAACTGTTCTTATGCAGGAAAAAAAAGCATAAATAAATTTTGCCATTAACTTCACAAATTCAAGGGCCTCCCACATCAGATTGCTGGCCTGCTAAGTTGTGCTGCGCACAGAGAGGACTATAGGCATAAAGCTTTGTGAAAAATGAGGTAAAATTGGATTTCTTATAACCCTCAAAGAACTGGTTGTATTCTTGACTCAAAATAAATCAGATTCCTGATGACTGACAGTGCAAGTGGTAAGTGTGCTTGGTATACATTGTTAGCCCTTTATCATATTAATGAACTTTTGGGTTAGTGGTTCTGAAATGATATCAGGGTTTCAATAAGAAATGGGTTCAAGCCTCATCAGTTTCAATAAAATACACTGTTTAAGCTCAATTCTTTTGCTTCTAAGTGTCTCGTATTTATGATAGAGGTCAACCCAAGTGGCACAAAGGCACATATGAAGTCAAGTATGTAAACTTTCTTAATATGCATTCTCATCCACAAGCCTAAGACCGCAAAAGTGGTTCCATTGTTAATTTTTGATGTACTTGTATCATGCGTCACAAACTCTTATGGGGTAAATGACTTAAATATCTGCATTGCTTACCGCATATGCAATTTCATAATTTCTAGTTGGGTCAAATAGTAGACTTTGGATATCTGATGCATCCAATGTTATATAAATCACTTAGAAATTTCTTTGATTTGTGCAACTTTTCTAAGTTTCTATAGGCATTTCTCTTTACTACATTTAATCAATTTTTTCACAAAGAAAGTTGTAAAGCAATTGTTCCTTTTTGCTGCTAAAGCTCCTCATGCCTCGAGAGCAGGCCCTTTTTCCATCTCATTGCAATACGGTCAGTGTAACCTCTTATTAGTGCCCGTGTCTGCAATCCACCAAATATACGACCAGTCTTCCTACTTTATATTTTGCACTCAATGTGTGGGTGGCTGGGTGGTGGCCCGTGTGGGTGAGGGGTGTTTCCTACTCTAGACTATGAAGGCTTAAGTACATATGAAAAGCATCAATCAGACTGATGGACGATAAGCAACATATGTAATTGCATGCAAGCAACATATTCATGCTGCGCTTAGGGGCTTCTATATTCTCTACTATGAAGGCTTCAAATGTGTAAGAGCGGCAACGGCAGGAAACATACATAATTCTATCCATGAACATAGACATACATTTGCAGGTATGCAGGCATTTATATGCACATAATATAATCTATCAATGATATATAAGCCTCTTCAAGCAGTCATCTAACCCCAAGCATATGGCATCCATGTACATCGACCAATGATATATAACCCTCATAAGAAGTCATCTACCCCAAGCACATGGCATCCATGTGCATCGACCAATCAACTATTAAGAATTCCTGAGCCGGCGTCAACTGACTAATGAAGATGAAACAGAGTTCAAAACCGACCACTATGAAAGGTTTCAAATGTGCAAGAACACCATCAGGCAACATATGTAAGTACATCCAACGACATACTTAGCAGGCATGCAGGCATGTATACACACAATATAATCTACCAAGGGTATCCAGGCCTCTTAGAACAGCCACCTAATCCCCAGACATGCATCCATGTTCACCACAAACCAATCAGTTGTTGAGGAAATCCCTTGAGCCAAACCTACTATGGATGGTGAAATAAACTAAAACCAACTACTATGTATGATGAAATAAAACTGAAAACCTACTGCGAAAGTGAATGCTCAGCCACCACACCTATCCCTTGCTTTATTGGAAAAGAAGAATGTATGTGCATGGCTTGAAAGGTACTTACTCTGAATCTGGTTGATCATCTATATCAGACTCTTCTTCAACATCAAGATTTGCAAAAGCATGACCTCTCCTCTCATTATCGGCAGCAATTAAAGCCACTGGAAGCTGCTCTTGCTGCATACGTCCCCCTTGACGTGCCTCATGCAATCTGTCTCTCCTTGCTGCTAGTTCCTCATTTTCTAGCCCACTGTTATCCTCAGGTCTCGGCAGTAAGAAATCAGTCAGGCCAAGTGCCCAACCAACTGCTGTGAACCATTGACGTAAAAGGGCTTTGATCGTCGCCCGTGGCTTAAAATGCTCAATTGCAAATGGAATGCATATTTGGAAGAGAAGCACGTCAGCAGGGATCTCCGTAAACGGATCAAAAATTCTGCAATTCATTAACATCCCACCACAATGTCAGCCAATATTTTAAAAGAAAGTAAAGCATCTTAGCAACACAGATTACATGCAAGCATACGGGAAGTCACGTATCATGAGAGCATGTAAAAGGAACTCACGTGATATCCAGAGGAAAGGTAGAAGGTGCCAACCGCATGGCAAGTTTGACAGGCAAGAAGACAAGCATCACGATCAAGCTTCCATAAACAGCAACAGACAACAAAACTCGACGGGCATGCTTGTGCACAGGGTCATCAATTAGATCACGGAATGGATTATAATTTGGATCTGCTGGATCACGGAGAAAATACAGCACTCCATTCCGTAAAACCTACCAGTAATACAGATAAGTTACTTCCGAATACCTAAGACAGATAAAAAGAATATGATGGGTAAAGTTTCTAAAGAAAATAAAAGTACCCCTCGAAGAAGGCTGACGAAAATGCTAATTTGAAGCATGTAAATAATCCCAACAAGCCAATGAATAGAAGAGCTTGCCAATGGTGATAGCGAGAAGAACTCAAGCCTTTTGGCAATAGACGTGCCCAGCATCCGTAATGTGCACACATCTAGCCACCATCCACACATCAATGGAAATACACCAAGTTCAATTACCAGAAGAAAAGCAACCTTGACCATAGTCATTAGATGCCTCATCCCAGCCACAAATTGCCTGAATAGGGATGGTATAGCTTCTGCTATAGAAGCTAAGCCATAGAGCCGACCAACAATCAAGCGTTCACCCCGTGTATACCGAATTAAAGCAACAAGTGCAAGATAAAAGAAGACCAGACCAAGCACAAACATATATCCAATTGCAAGAGTGGTAACATCAGAAAGGCGGGAGGACCCAGCAACTGTTCCTTTCAATAGATCTGTAGCAATTGATCTGCCAACACCGTTAGATACTCCATCAGGTCCAGTTGCATTTAATTTAGTGGCCCCTGAAACTGCCTCCACAGCCTGTCTGAGGACACCCTCATTTCGGGTTTCAGATGACAAGGTCTTAACAGCAGTAAGGGCATTCTTTAAGGTGATATTTGCCAACGAAAGAGCTGACTCTCTCAGTGGCATGACTGCAGAAAGCGCCGGACTAGATGCAGATGAGAAGAACCATGAAAGATAGTAGAGGACAAGTCTTCCCAATGAAAAGGGAATGAAAATGACAACACCCAGGAATATTGCATTGCTTGCTAACACCTACTTGTGAAGATAGTTAGAAACTTAAAACAGGCACTGGTTAAATAAAAAAGGGCGCAAGCTAGAGTATCAGCAAAGTACAGATAATAAAGGATATGTCAACATGAATTAAGTGCATAGATTGTTGTTAACAATTTGGAAGGATAAAAATAACTTATGTAATTGATCAGAAAGTTCGGCATAAAGGCGCTTTTTTAGCATTGTTATCTACACACGGAATTGAGTCAAAGAATGAACAGAGATCTCAGAGAACGCAGGCAGCAACAAAATTGAGGACAACTACTAATAAATATGTTTGACAAAAGAACATTGAAAGAGAAGTAATAGAATATAATCCTCCATGCCATTTTAATTTAGAGCAAGAAACCATTTCCATTCACTTATCATTGTTTTCACACTTTGATGCACATGAAATGAGAAAGCTGTATAGTGTATATAAGAAATGAATGTATATTAACTAATCCTTTGTAACAATAAGAGACTTTTGAGAATGAGGAATCGTATATATGCATGTGGTGTGCACATCGCAGTTCAGAGTGTTAGCCAATACCGCAAAGTACGGATCTGATTATGTCAGATATTAATCAAGACAATTCCATCTAGCTGACACTGTCGATATATCTAATTACAACAGATAAGGATTGATATTTACTCATACGATGGCAAACAGACAGCACCAAAAGTTCCAGATAGTATATGCAGGATAGGTGATTCAGTGAACAAAAGAAAGATGTATGCTTATTAATAAATCGCTTAATAAAGTCAGTTAGATATGCAAGTTGGATATTGTGTAGAAGTGAAGGGCCAAAAAGAAAGAGAGAATCATGTGTTCGATTATTCAAAAGCATGGCAACATAAGGGAAAATTGACATCCAACTGCATTATCCCAGTGGTTTCCATTATAACAATAGATATTTGCATATTCTTGTACCAATAGCTGATGAACTCTTTGCACATCGATGGGAAAAAGGGAAAATGGAAAAATAAAATTAAAATGACATAATAAACTCAGCATCTACTTTTACAGTTTGAAGAACATGTTCCTGATAAATATTACCTTTGTTGACTAGTTTATTGTCCATAAGGACTGTTATAGCTTAAATGCAAAGTGGCAACAAAAGTTTAATATTAGTATTCTTAAAAATGATAATATAAGATTCATTTTGCAACTGCTGCTGATTTCACGATTTACCAGCAAAATTTTCTTGCATTACAGAAACTACATTAAATAAGAACAACGCTCCTATCACCACATGTTTTTCTGTGGGTGTATAATACGCAAATATATGTGTGCATGTCTTCCATCGGTTCAAAAACAAGATTTTAAATGAAAATAAAAATCTAAATTCATTTACACATTCTACTTTACTATCACCAACAGAAAGATTTCTTGTTTTCCATGACTGTTCAATAATGAACTATACAGTCTTCCGATGGCACTTGTTAGCAAATAAGAACTATGTTCTAGAAGGTTAATGCAGCAAATTTTATGTAACAAACATGCAATTAAATGAAGCTTATCAGGAAACATAAAGGACTCTTCAGATAATCAAATCTGGTGACGGAATAAGCCATACCAATATGTCAATATAACAATATGAACGGTGAACTTACGGTTATTGCATTTTCAACAAGATGGAAAACTGGCCCTTGCATTCCAACAAGCTCGTCGAAGGGTACATCTTCTGCACCATCGGCATCATCCAATCCATCAAACATCTGCTCAACGTGTGCTTCAAGACGTGCTGCCTGCATTTCCAATCGAGCTGCAACATTTTCTGCATTTCTTCTAATCATTTGACCTGCTCCAGCAATTCCCTGAGCCCCGCCAGCCTCATCAGCATTCCCTTCAACAGCATGAACCCTATTAACAGCCCCGGGCAGCCTCCTAACAGCTCGAGCACCATGTCTTTCATGACCTTCATCATCTCTATCCCCATCATGTCCTCCAAGTTCCCGGAGATGTCTAAAGTAATCCCTCAATGACGTAGCTCCGAGAAATATAAACACAATGCTTGCAGAAAGAAGGAACCCATGTAAGCAATCAGTAAGGATCAAAGGGGCAGAGAAATGGCTCAAGAATAATCGCTGGGCTTCACCAAAGCTTCTCACAAATGTCAAACGCCATATCCAAAATGTAATGAAAGGTATTATAATAAGCCAAACAGAGAGAACAAAAGCAAGCCTGAGAAAGAACTGAAGCACATGGCATGCTTTCATTGCCATTCCGATAACAAATTCCTGGAAAGGTAGCCTTGCAGGAGCATTCTCAGCATAAACAGGAGAGAAGGAGAATGCATGTTTGCAAACCTATAGAATATACCAAAATGCATTCAATAAAGCCACATCATAATAACATATTAACTATTAGCAGCACATATTCTGTAACTATACTTGCAAGCCTGTCCTGTAACAGTATAATCGATAAAACAAAAAGGAAACCCCAAAATTCACCATGCGAAGATAACTAAACCAGCTGTCAAACAAAACTCAACTGTCTCCCTAACAACAAAATCCACATTAAAAAAATAAAGCAAAATTTACTACTCACTTACGCGGAACAAAGCTTCGTTAAAAAAAAAGAACTAAATAAATCACGTATAAAAGCCAAAATATACCTCTAGATACTCATGGAGTTGCATAAACATCCTTGAAAACTGTAATTTATACCTAGATTAAAACTCTTCCTTTTCAATATTAATCTTCCCCTGCCCAAAACCCTAACTCTAGCCATTGGCACAATAAATAAACCAAGAAATACAGTTTTTTAAGTCATAAGAACCAAATCCCAGCTCCCAAAAAGAGTCCTGAAAGCTGCCATGAAGAAAGAGCCTGATAAATTAAGACCATTCATGATCAAACTAAAGTCAATCTTTTCGAGCCCGATTTCCAGAAATAAAAAAAAAAGGAAGTTCTCCACTTTAAACTAAAGCAATATAAAAAAACCCACGACTCACGCGTCAAGAACATAAATTTATAAACTTTAGCTCCAAAATCAGACCTCCACTCTCCCTAATCCTGCAAACAGCAAGGAAACTAACTCCAGAAATCAATCCTTCCACCAATCAAAAACCCTCATAATCACCCAATTCATCAATCATTTACCTTCCCATCCCAACCATCAAACTGAACAAAACAAATTAACTCTTTTTACCACCATACAAACCCAAAGACAACAAAATCCATGAAAAAACAACGAAACCCTAAGAATCTCACGCTAAAATCATAAACTTACAACTACAGCTCAAAAATCAGACCTCCACTCCCCCTAAACCTCCAACTAATGAGGAAACTAACTGCAAAATCAAAATTTTTCCCCACCAATCACAAAACCCAAAATTCCCAATGTCATCTATCACTTACCTTCTCATCCCAATCATCAAAGTGCATCCAATAAACAAACTATTTCTACCAACATATAAAAACCCTAAGAATCTCACCTCACACTGACGAGCGTTGCTGTGATTGAGCCACTGCAGGAGGCAATCCTGGTGAACGAACTTGATACTTCCGCTACAAGCACAAGGGTACCTTAACGGGTTATCGGAGTCCCCGGGGTTTCTGCAGATCCGACAAACGTCGCCCTCGTCCTCATCGTCGTCGTATCGGATCTGGCTCGCGCTAGGGTTCGGAATCGGCGACGGCGGTGGCGGAGCGAGGAGCGGACCGTCGACGTGGCGGTGGTCGGCGATCTCCTCCATCGAGGGGGTTCGATCGAAGATCGAAGGAGCGAGATTGGGGATATAATCGTTTGCGAATGAGGGCAAAAATGGAAATTTCTTTGGATGTTTTTGGGTCCGCGGCTGGAGATGGATTTGGGTTTTGAGTTGACCCGGCATTTGACGGGTCGGGTTGATGTGGACCGCTTTTGTGAGACGATTTCTTTTGTTGTGTTTGACTATTGGAATATTCTGGAAAACCCGCGAATAAGAAATCCGCAACGGACTCAATTAGGTGGGTTTCGAGAGAAGGGTTAAAGAGTATTATATTATTTAACTTATTATGAGGAATTGAAATTTTTTAAATTTCGTTTGGACTAGATAGCTAAGATGAAAAATTAACTTTTGCGTTTGGCAACTAATAAACGGTTAAGAAGATTAATTATGTTAAAATATCTAATTTAATCTTATTACAAATTAAAAATAAGAAAAAATGCTAATAATTGTTGAAAGAAATAGGTTCTCGACCCCCTTCAAAATACAAATATACAATAAATTAGTTATTTCCCATATTCATAACTTGTGAAGAAAATTGCTTTCGGCAAAAATTTCAATAAGTCCATTTGAACTTATATTGCAAATTCTCATAAGTTGTTTTAAGTTAATCTCTTTGTTTTCTACTTTTACTCTTGATTAGAGGGGCTAATTTAAAAATAATATAAGATTGAGGAACTCAACAGTAATTTTAATAATTTGAGCGACTAATTTCAAAACAGCTTAAGATTTGAGAGATTTAATAGCAAATTCCATGATTTGAGTCACTAATTTCAAAATATGAAAGTTTTTTAAGGGGCTAATATTGGAAAACTCCAATAGTATAAACCACTAACTTACTTAAATATTCGAATCAGAATACACGCCTCTCAAGAAAGGCATGGTGAGTTTAATTACAAAATATTACACAAAACTAGTTGTTGCTCATTTTGTATGAAAAATATTAAACTTTTTAAATTGCTACCATTCTGCACCTTCCACGGGGAAGGGTTAAAAGTTAAGTTGCCTAAAGTCGACGGGTTAACAGCTCATACCGCATTGACCGCTGGTAACAAATCCTTCGGTCAAAAAATATTGTTCGTTAGGTTAGTGAAGGGTTAAACTTCTTTTAACACTAACCCTTTACCAAATACAGCATTAGACTATGTTTAGTTTGACTATCGTCTTGAGTTAATTCTTTAAAATTAAAAAACGAGTTTTTTGGTACAAACTTTCGAAGGGGGATTAAGTTGGACTATATAATCCTTTAAAAATCAAGTAGTCCAAAGTTTATAGACTAAATAATGAGGGGATGGAGTTTTATTATAGTCCTGGAACTATTTTCCACTTCGGATTAGACACAAAAGTACCCCTTTGCCCCTGTGCTTTTCTAAAATATCTAGATTTTTCTTGCTAATTATTTCCTCGCGTGTGACTGTCATCCCATCATCTGTCTACCAAGAAGAAAAATCCCATCTTCAGTAGTCAGTCCATTTCTTCAAAATGTTTGCAGTCATTATCCTTTTTTTCCCCCACAGATAATTGTTGGAGGAAACAACGGTAAAGCAAATAGAAGTATAATATGTATGAGGTGAGATTTAGCGGGAGAAGCAAATAAATAAACTTTATAAAAAAAATAATTCTCTCGGGTTACTGTAGCTACAGTACCCGGTCCCTCTGTTCTCTTTTTCTCTCTTAGATACAATG
>JBAKGM010000233.1:39937347-39964028 GCA_037177215.1 Asparagus racemosus
GGAAGTTTGATGTTCGCGATGATTTGTACAAGACCAGACATTGCACAAGCAGTGGGAGTGGTTAGTCGATACATGGCAAATCCTGGTAAAGAGCATTGGAATGCTGTAAAGAGAGTCTTAAGATATATCAAAGGGACCTCTGATGTTGCATTATGTTATGGGGGATCAAATTTTATTGTCAGTAGATATGTTGATTCTGATTATGCAGATGATCGTGATAATAGCAAATCCACCACAGGCTATGTGTTTGCACTTGCTGGCGGAGCTGTAAGTTAGGTTTTAAAACTGCAGTTAGTTATGGCTACCTCAACAACAGAAGCA
Organism: Asparagus racemosus; assembly: GCA_037177215.1. Taxonomy (NCBI): domain Eukaryota; kingdom Viridiplantae; phylum Streptophyta; class Magnoliopsida; order Asparagales; family Asparagaceae; genus Asparagus; species Asparagus racemosus. The sequence continues at coordinate 39,937,669 of JBAKGM010000233.1, forward strand.
GAATATGTAGCAGCTACACAAGCTAGTAAAAAAGCGATATGGTTAAAGATGGTGCTGGAGGAAGTCGGCCATGAACAAAAGAAAATTTCTCTCTTTCGTGACAGTCAGAGTGTGTTGCATCTAGCAAGAAATCCAGCCTTTCATTCGAAGACAAAACACATTCGAGTTCCGTACCACTTCGTTCGTGAGAAAGTGGAGGAAGTAACCATGGATATGCAGAAAATTCACACTAAAAATAACCTAGCAGATTTTCTGACAAAAACAGTCAATACTGATAAATTTATTTGGTATCGATCCTCCTGTGGCCTGACAGAGACGTAAGCAATATGAAGATGACAAGATAGAAAGAATAGTGTGAAGATAGAATTAAGACTCAATTAAACCTTCAAGCGGGAGATTGTTAGCCAGTCACAAAGAAGAGGGCCCCATGTGGGTCTCACGGTGGGAATGGGCCCCATGTGGGTCCCACTGCCTAATAAAATGAACGCATCGAAAGTTAAGTTGAAAAAATTAGACGGTGAGCGCCACATGTACAGTAAAATATTATTATTTAAATATAAATAGTATTTTTTTAAAAACTATAAATATGCCCTAAAACTCTTCAGAAAATCTCATCTCAGAAACAACAACACCTCTACATATAGAAGTGAGAGAAAATAATAGAGAGAGTATCTCCTTATAAAGAGAGATTTTAATCCTCCTAAATTTTCCTCATAGTGAACTCTTCTATTCTTGCCTGTGGTTTTTACCCCAAATTCATTTAGGGGGTTTTCCACATAAATCTATGTGTTCTTTATTGCTTCTGCAATACTTTAGCTGCAGCTCTGCTCTATTGCGCCCTGGGTTTGTCCCAACACTTCCTCTCTGCAAAATTATAATAATTTCATTGGTGTAAGTTATTTAGCTCCTTCGATGAGATTACCATCTTTTATGCTCGTTATGAGTTAAATTAACACTAAGCAAAGTGACGAGGCCGCATACATTGATCTTAAGAACTGAAGAAGCATGGTCCTAGATGGTGTCAGAGGAAAGGAGTATCTAAATGCTGACAAATTGTAGGCATACCTTGTCACTGGAGAGACTTTCAGAAGCTCTAAGCTTGTGATATGTGAATTCGAGCAAAGCAAAGCACAATTCTGGTCTCTCGACTTCAATAATCAAAGCAGGGTAACATTCAGAATAGCCCTACTCTATATAAAGATATGGTTTACATGTTGGAAAAGGCCAGTTTCATACAGCAAAAATCCATTTCACACGTAAAAGCTTTCGCCAACCTTTATGTTGAATAGCTTAGCATTTCATGGAGGGTCATTTAGGCCTAACAATAGCACCATCATGCGATAAGAGTATTTCAAAACTCATTACTTTGTTGATTAGAAATTTCCATTGCAAATTATGGATATCGTCAATATTTTTGAGCAGGTTATAAACAGCTTATGATATTTTTCCTGTACAGTCAAAGTAACAGTTTTACGATTCTTTTTTGTCTACACGAACATTGCATATGCTTGCACATCAAGACTAACAAATATAAGCAGTGAGGGGGAAAGGAAACTTGTTCTAGGAAGAGATAAATATTGCAAACATTACCTATGAGCTCTGCGGTCAGATAGAATATGTAAAAGAGCCTGTCTGAGAAAATTCTTGTCCTCGCTCAACTGAGTTGTTGATTCTGCTCTCCCAACAGGTTGAGCTTTTCTTTCTATGGTAAAGTTCTCTAGACGTGCACCTCTCAGCTTCCAAGCACATTCCTGTTGCTTGTGAATTTCTGGATGTTGTTTAATGAAAGTAAAATCACACTCCTCTATGAATTTCCAGTCATCAAAAAGCTCCCTTTCATAAGCTAGTGGAATAAGTAATTGTCTCAAAGCAGAATCATTTACTTCTAACTCCTCCAGCTTTCTCTTCTTAATGACAAGATTCTGACTAAACAGGAACAATATGTAGTCTCTTATCTGTTCTTCATCACCAGCATATATCAAAAAACTTTTGGAAACCCACAGTCCTTGCACCAAATAGGCTAAGCCTTCAAGCATCTTCAAGAAAACTTCTTCTGGTACAGTAAGATCTAGATGCAAAAGAGCATTAAAGTGATTTACTTGACATCCCTGCAAAAGAAAGCTTGATATATTAAAAAGAATGTAATAGGGATAGCTTCAAATTGATATAGCATGAAAATTACAAGAAAACTGTAGGAAATGGTAAGAGAACACATTTTCCCTAAGTCTAAGGAACATACATTTTGGAAACAAATCAGAACAAACATAGTCATGTAAAGATTTTCACAAGGGGGAAATTTTACTGGATTTTTTAAAGAAAATATGTACCTATGAAGCATACATTATAGGCTGCACCGAGCTTACCTCATGTAGCCACTTTTCTAGCCGTTTTTCCAGCGGAAGCGAGGGAAAGAAGCTGCAGTGTCAATAAATAAAAGAAAATTAAACCAGGAATATAAAAGACATCAAAGTATGTAAACGATCGACATTTGATAGAGAACTTTCAATACGGTTTGAAAATGAGACAATTATTAAAAATCAATAAACTATAGATACATATATTAGCACCACAAAATCAAATTATTGGGTAGTGGATTTCAGAGTATTACAAACATATCCAGTGTGTCATGCCTTTTAGACCAGGATCCAGATCTCTCAACAAGTCTTAAATGAAGTACACTCCCTTTTCTCCAGACTTTATTATGGGTCGAGATGGGGATACTAGGTGAAGACTTGTATGCAACTTAATCAATAGGCCAGGATTAAGGCTAGGTTGTCTATGGGTATTCCCTCAGCAAATTAAATATAAACTCTAATAAAACAACTCAAAACCTTCATTTTTTTTAAATATCTTATGCACTTGGTCCAGATTGAGTAACCCTATAAGCCTGAAGCTGATTGTACTCAAAACATGGCTCCCAATTTATAACCAACCTATGCTTGGATTTATGTCTGGCTAGCTTAACCTTACTCAAATGACTTCCGGACTAAGTGAGCAGCTTGAGTTTAGCTGGATTAAGCATGTTAGCTTAAACGTATGAGTTCAAGCTTGGAAATGGCTGAAAAGGGGGGAGACTAGGCATGGGAAGTTTGAACTCAAAAAGCATTTTTGTGTTAAGATGTGCTGTGGAATTACATACTAATGGTTCTTTATTGGGGTCAAGCTTCATGACCATGCCATGCTTAACAGTAGCTGTCAAGGGGAAAGGTAAATTTGAATATGAAATTATTAAAAAGAATAGCTGATAAACATAGCAATACATAACTCAAAGTTTCAAATATAAGAATGCATGCTAATTAACAAATAACTTTATGGAACTAAATCGGGAAAGAAAGTTAGTCTTCACAATTCAAACAATAGTAGAACTTTCAGGTAGAGTGATGAGGTAGAAGTATTAAGAAGACTGCAGAAGGGAATGGCGAGGAAATCTATCTTTTCTGAAAGTAACGATGATGAGGAAATCTAATAATATCTCATGTTGCAACTTAAAAGATAAAAACATAAACCCATGATAAATTCTACAAAAGAGCAAACAGACTTGAATGACTTGACCTCGATGAAGGTTTTCGTATTTTCCCCTCGACAGTTGCTCCCGGGCACAAAGAGGCTAGATATTCAGACCTTAAAAGGCATTCAAGATAGAGTACAAAAACAACTTAATGGAATAAAACGGAGAATATCAAGGAAAAACTCCTTGTGAGCGCAAATGATGAGAAACTTACGGGCCCATTGTAGAAAGATCATTCAGTGCTGTCATCTTCTGTGCTGTCATCTTTTTAAGGTACTTGCGTGAAATTTCACTGCCCTTGGAATTATATTTCAGCGAAACCCAAGGCTGCAAGGTATTAAATTTAAACAAGAAAAAATCAACCTTCTACTAACAACATGCTAGAGAAGATAAAATTTGAAAAAGAGAAATCTTAAGTATTGTTGGTATGTCGTGTGATCTGCATCTTTAATAAAAGAGCAAAAAAGAAAACAGGTAAGTTTCTTGAAACTTGGTATAGGAAAGCTAGCAAAGTTGGGAAAGGACAATCTCATTACCCACAACGGATTCAGTCTGCATATAGAAGCACCTTACAGTTGAGATACCTCCTGATGCAATCACTCTTACTTGGAGGAGGACTAAACGCTTTGTAATCCTATATACTGGACTAAACAACAGTGAGGATGATAGGCAAGTTATGAGTAGCGAGAGAGCTAAGATTCTACTTTTCTGCTATCCAAGAAAGGGATATAGTGAAGCATAATTAGCTTGACAGAGCATTCAACGAGGCAAAATGCAGTAATATTTAAACTGTAAAATCTCTTTCCAAGCCACTACTGATCATATTCTGCCTCTTTCTTCCCATCGAGCATACTTTGCTCAGAATCCTACTCTCTTGTTGCATTTATTAAAATGTGATCCTCAACCTCAGTCCATTTGTGCTTTAGTTTGTGTTCTTTAATATGATCAGTTTTCCTGTGAACCTGTCATTTAAACTGGGTTCAAATCTTACAAAATATGATTCAATATCATACATGCCTTCATAAAGAAAGAGGGGCGAGCTACTATGGTGTTATTCACCTACAAGGCTACAAAGTGTAACTTTAAAAAGTCCTTACAGAAACTTTGACAAACCTGAAGTAGATCCCCAGAGATGGTGTCAGACTCTAAAAGAGTTCTGTGGGACACTTTGTAGGTCCCATGGGCAGGGAAAAACCAATATGTGGAATAAACAGGTTTAAGCTCAAGAAGACTAAGCAAGGAGCGATGATCAAAATATTTCTAGGTATAAAAAATGAAAAGGGAAGCTTAAAAAGATTTGCCATAGGGAAGCATCACCCAAGGTGAGATAAGCCAAAAGGTGATGGCTGATTGCTCTTTTTTTGGTGAATCCGACACCTCCGAATTAGGCAACCTCTAGTTTCATAGTGTTACAGTTAAGTATTCCTTTAATCAAACTGAAGTTACAACTTACCCCAGTACAAAAGGCATCAAAAAGAGATCAAACCGCTGCAAAACAAGATCATATAAAACCAGAAAATTTTGATAAAAGCTATCAAAATGCTACCCTTAGATATATTGGTATTTAGACCTAGTATATCTTCTGAGATATCATGAGATGCGATTAGATATGTTTATCTATTTCGTAATATCTTCCTAATCTCTATTTAAGAGAGATTAGGGTTTGATGGGTAATAACTTTCTCTTCTCTATTTCTCTACAGCTACAACAAATCCACTGAAAAGAGAACTCTGTATTCGTAGTGGGAATAAAAATTAAACAGCCAAGATTAAACAAGAACATATTAAAGATCATTCACATTTGCATTATCAATGCGATCACTAGAATCCACGATCGATATTCCCTGCCAATAGTATGGACATGTGACTAAAAGGGTGAGATTCTTGTTATATGAAAAATCTTTAAAATTTTATGAAATGGATGACAAATCCCATTTAAGTTTCACAATAATTAAAATATTACTCTTTTCAAAAGATTCCCATATTATACTTTTAATAAAATACTATTTCATAGAAGCCATTATTCTAATCTGAGGTTAGTTTCCAAACACAGCAGAGTGAGTAAACTGGACAGCACATGAGAAGCTATTAATCTACTTCTTGTGGCCAAAATATATGATATCGACATTAAATGACACCAACTGCTTACCCAAATCGATAGTGGTAAATAAAAAAATCACTGGACCTTCCAAGATTACTATGCAAGCGATGCAAGATACTGGGCATCAATTCAGATTAAAATTCTTTACCTCACATGTAATGTTACTCCATATCTTCAAAAGACAATCCCAAAATTATTTTAGACAATAGTGTTTATAAATCAAGACCTGATAAAAACTCGCAACAGCCCACAAAGCAGCATGGATGATAGTATCTTGTACACGGTTTAAGAAGATTGAGCTTAATGTTCAAGGGTATAAGTTTAGAAGTTTGAAGTTAAAGTTCCCTACTTAAATTTAGTTCTTTCAACCAAGAGTCAATAAATGCAACTAAAATAATGTAAATGTTCACACATAAGAGATGCCGAAATCATAAATTAAAACAGAGAAAACAGGTGTAGGTACTATTTGGACGAGACTGGACAGGAATTTTTGTAGCCTCAGGTTTTCAAAGCAGTGTCCGTTCAGTTCCTGAAGCATCTGTTGAGGGACAGTGGAACTTAATAGCAGTGGTGTCTAAACTATATTATTTAGAAACACTGTTTACCAGGCATTACTAAAGGCTTATTTAAATAAAAGAAGTAACTAAGTGATGATTTTTAACAGATACTAGAAATCCATTTGTTACATTTAATGGCTTCAACTGACCATATAAGTTTACCTTATCAGATTCAACGATTTCTGGAGTTGTATTCTTGCTTTTTTGTGCCTCGAAATCATCAATATGTTTCAAAGATGGGCGAAACTGTAAGATTTCGGAAATAGGAGTCAGGTGTAACTGCACGATTGAAAAGAAAAGAAACATAGTTAGATGCCTTGCCAACGTCATTGAGCAACAATATGGATCCTCCTTAACTAATAAGTCGATACCACCGACATAATTATGATCAGTAGTTAAATTGACATGCATAAAGGTGTATATAGACATGCAAACAACAGAATAGTTGTGGACATTTTTCTGAAACCTGTAACCCAGATTCTGTGAAGATATGTTACTACATTAGATGACGTAGACCTGATTGAATCCATAATAAGATCATAGCCATCAATAACCGTACAGAGGTCTAGATGCCTCAAGATCTAAGCAATAATCTAAGGAGGCTAGAACTCAATCAGGAAGTTTATCATCATCCAGTTCTCATTATGAACACACATCAACATTAAATTAGAAGAACAAAGAAAATTTATCTTCAGTAACAAATTATTCTGATAACACTTTCAAGTTAGTTGTTCAACGGCAATATTCTGAAACTACAAACTATATTTTCTGAAAAAGTACATCATTACACATTTGGCAAAAATATATCACTTGGTGAAAATTCTACAAGAAGTGCATTGTTGTTTCCAGAAGATTAATTGGCAACTTGCCAGTACAAATCAATAGCTTTATAATCCAAAGAAACAATATGATTGCATTACTATATAAATCTATACAAATAAAGTAAATAAGTATGAAATCTATCTCCGGAAAACAGAGTTTAGTAAACCAAATAATGTACTATGTTTCTGAAAATTCAGTTTTCATGCTACCTAACATCTAAGTATGGCATGGACACGGTAAAGTATGAGCCGGACAGGCAAGAATGCATTTGTGTTTTGAATATCTGCGAGATCAAGGGAGGAATCTGTATCTCAGACCTATCTGAATACATGTCCCTATCGAATTTTGTTCCTGTTAGCCTACCATGTCTATAATACATAAGAGCAACTGTTTGCGCATGGTTGCTCAAAAATTGTCAAAGGAAAGTCATTGTGCAAGGCCACCCATTATAAAAGCCAAAAAATTGTGATGCATTGCTTCTTATATTTGAAACCACTGGATGATCATAGGGATTAATTTCAGAAGAACTTAAAGATTATTTAAGTAGCTATAAATTTCCTCCATCCTGACAACAAAGAAACCTAAAAATCTTGTGATGATGAATTAGCATGCTTGTACAAGAGAATATTTCTTCTGATATAGTAAATAAGGACTAACATGACACCCAAAAAAAAAAATATTACGAAGAAAATGATTAGATCATAACTGGTAGAGGAAATCAGTTGGGAGAAAATTGTATAGGCTGCCACGAATATTATGAATCCCCTGACCTCCTCTCCTGATTTTCTTATGTTTGGCACTCATCAAAGCAGACATATTCTGTTGATATATATTCTGTTGATATATATAAATAAATCAAATCCTATTGAAGGATATCATTCCACAATCTGGAAGACTGGATGTGTCATGAAAGCTAAGGTTACAGGAATCTTAACCAACATTACGCTTCATAATTATCTTGTTTTTTATCTAGAAAAGATAGATTCTATGACAACTTAACTTGCTCCCGGTTAGATTCTGCCAAGGCGATTTGCAAGACTATCAGGAAGTGTTTTGTTCTCACGGGAAGTAGTCATAGCAAAATCCATTATTTGGAAGGTCTATTGAGTATCGCCTACTCGCATTCAGCATTGCTGTCCGAGATGTGCTAGAGGAAAATGTTCAAGATAGCGCAAAAGGAGGAGAGGGAAAAGATAATTAATTTGCAGGTTATGTAAGCAATTGCTTAAGTGCTATTTTATGCTAGAATGAGAGAAGAAAGATGGAATACTATAGATTCAATTATGAGATCAAAGATCCTCCTTGTAAAAAGTGGCAGTCCATAAAATGAGATCAAGATCATTGTGCTATCCCATCCAATCTATTATTTAATTGATGTAAAAAGAATAGTTATAAGTGCATCAAGCAGTTTTTTTTTTTTTTTGGGGGGGGGGGGGGTGGGGGGGCATCAATTCCACCATTTTACCTCGTTTCCTATCAGAATTCCTGTAGCATATCCTGTAGTGCAGCCTGTCCTGGTTGATGATAATGTCTGGGGAATACAGGCACCAGAAACTGATGTCAATTAACAAAATCTCAGGAATAGCCAGTCACAATATTCTGGCAAAACTAATATCAGAAATTGATGAATCCAGTACAGTCTTGTCGAATAATAAATTGCATAAGCTAGATGGAAATGCTATTTATAGCTATTGAAGGTGCTAGCCTCATAAGATTTTTAAAAACATATGGCGAACATACCTATGAGTGTTCTGACACAATGAGTATTCAAGGATGCGAAGAAGAAAATCTAAAGTGGCAAGCCAGTATAGTATAGCGTAGAGAATGTTATATATATAATGCACGTCAGCTGATTGTTAGCTAACTCAAGCCATCTGTCCCAAAAATTGCAGGATATGCATGAACATGAACTTCATAATGTTTCCTGAAGTGAGACAGAAGGGTCCTAAAAGATGGGTTTTCTGGGGTGAGTGGACACCATTATAAGAGGCTTCTATTGTGTTTACTCCAGGATGTTGCCGTAAAATATGCATCTTCAAGGAAACAAATGGAATTTGCATGTTGAAAAGTGCTCACAGCACAAAGAGTCTTAAAGATCTGACAAACTTGATTAGTCTTGACAGATAGGCAGTTTCCCCCATTACGTTACGGTTATATAATAGATCTGACTAACTTCATCTGCTCTTTGAATTTTGCTTCTAGACTCAAGATGTAAAAGTTGTAGCGAATAATAGAGGAAGCAGACTTGTGGGGAACAACTACTAAATAGTTCATTTTGTATTTGTAACTATTAAGTGCGCAGCAATTATGTAGCTACTTCTCAATTGGAAAATACCAATACCTTATATTGACAAGCCTTTATAAGCGCTTTCAGAAAATTACTTCTGAGAAAGACCTTTATTAGCAAAACAGATGCCAGACAGATTTTAAGAGAAAAAATCTACTGTTAAGTGTCACATGGCAAAGGAATTGATAACTGGATAGAAACACAAAAGATAAAATCTGTTTAAACTAAACTGAGAGTGCAGTACAAGACAACCACACATCTATAACAGAACGAATTAAGATCGTTGGTTCTCATGTAACTGCGTGAGGTAAGACTCGGGTATATTAAAATTTCTGCACATCTGCTCCTCCATTACTGTAGAATTGGGATAAAGACCTACTTTGTGGTGCTCTTATTTCATTTTTCTTCTGCTCAGGAGTACATTTTCTCTCTTGCTCCTCCTTAAATATATTACTTCATCAAAAACTTGCTAATTATATAGTTTCCTTTTATTGCATGTGTCCTGAAGAGTTTTAGCTTTTTCCAGATTGCTAGTTGTTCAGCATGTTCTCATTCATTGATGAAGTTCGTCTCCATGGAATTATCTGTCAAATGCTTCACAGATCTGTGCCAACTTTTAAAAAAAAGGATACCTTTAGGAATTAGGATTCATTAGTGCAGCAAATTGATAATGAGGAGGGAAAATCTTGATAGCTTTAGCTAGAAAGTAGGTGTTTTTATTATCCTACACTTTTCTTCTCTACTTTTCAATTCTACAAACTATTTATTTGGCCTTTATTAGCATTATTATTATTTCTAGTTTTTCCTCTAATTTTCAACTTGATACATCATGTATTGACTTTAATTTAATCGGCTTCACATAGTTTTAGATATTCAGTTTTAGATATTCATTTTTTAATCAAATGCAAAAGGTTACGTACATTCAATTTGGAGCCGACTTCAACTCTTTGCTGCATGTTCAACTATTTATGAACTCACAATTTTGGAAAAAAGTTACAATAGCAGGGATTGCATAACGAAAACTTATACGCGTATACCATATAGTTGATAAAATGCAAGTAGATTGGAGTATCTGGCAATTGATAAAAACTCAACTGCCAGAAGCCAGGAGCTTTACTATTTTGTTCAAGACATGCATGAAGAATAAAGTAAGATAATTTACTAAATAACATTGGTTACCTGCTCAGGAGCATCTTTATCATGATTCTTGCTATTTATATCCATAGATTCCAAAGCAACTTCCATTTCTAAATTTGTAACATTCATCTTCACCTGAAACAACATTATACTTTTCAAACAAAGTGCGAATATGCAACATGAAACAACTTCTGAATTTACCTCTTTATTTTCCGCAACCTTGTAGGGGCGCCAATTAGGCCTCAGAGGGGATTGCAAGATATAAAGCTGTAGGAAGAAAAAGAGAAGATATCATTAACTGAATACTACTCAAACCCTTGTTGAAGTGTGGAAACTATTACTCGAAAAGTGTAAATTTATGAGAACATGGTTTAATAAGGAGGACGATTTTTTGTTTTTGGGTGAAAATTTAAATGTTAAATTTCCTTCCCTGTAGACTTTCTATCAATAAAAAACCTGATTGCACTATCTTTATGATGCCATTCTTTAATAGTTGGCATTTGTAACTTGAAGAATACATTTTCCCCCTCTTTTTAGAATAGCATTGAGAATTGAAAGAACACGTGACGCTTATTATTGCTATTACAATGCGAGAGATTCTTATTGATTAATCATTTTCTTCAACCTTCATGTTAGTGTTTTACGTTCTGCAATACCATTGTCAACTATTTTGTTGATAAATCATTACGTTTAGGGATAAAATGCATAATTTAACAAAGAGACCCAATTATCTGTAAAAGGGCTTCTTCTCTGTTTCCTTGTTGGTACTTAACTGCAAATCGTGGACGATTTATTGTAAACGCTTTAGCTGCTAAATGAATCCTTGCAAGATTTACATTCTTAGTTTCCAATCAGCTGTCTCTGCTTATACAACGTACACATAAACACAAACCCTTGCTCTTATCCCATAACTACAAACTCAAATCCGATCAACAAATCTCGAGATTCTTTCTATAACCAATCCATCAAGATCTCGGTCAAAGAACCGAGCCGAAGATCGATCCTATCAACAAATCTTGAGATTCTTTCCATAACTAATCCATCAAGATCTCAGCCAAAGATCGATCCTATCAACAAATCTTGAGATTCTTTCCGTAACTAATCCATCAATATCTCGGCCAAAGTACCGAGCCAAAGATCGATCCTATCAACAAATCTTGAGATTCTTTCTGTAACTAATCCATCAATATCTCGGCCAAAGTACCGAGCCAAAGATCGATCCTATCAACAAATCTCGAGATTCTTTCTATAACTACTCCGTCAAGATCTCGGTCAAAGAACCGAGCCAAATGTCGATCCTATGAACAAATCTTGAGATTCTTTCTATAACTAGTCCATCAAGATCTCCGTCAAAATACCGAGCCAAAGATCGAACCAATTAACTGATCGTATCAGAAATCTCGAGGTTATTTCTACAACTAATCCATCGAAATTCACCAGATTCAAGAAATTCACCAAATTCAAGAAATGAAACAGAATAAAAACTAGATCGAACAGTGAAAATAAAGGAAGCGGACCTGATCGTCTTCATCAAGACGACTGATGAAGACATCGATTTCTCGAACTACTTCATCTTCTTCTTCTTCGATGTTCACCGCCTCAGCTGCTTCTCGAGCAACAGGAGTGGATTCTTGATCCTCCTCCATCGCAGAATCCGTTGATGTAGCTCGTTTTTTCGCAGGAGGAGGAGGAGAGAAGTCTCCGTCATCGTCCATTGTAGATCGTCTTCTACCTTCAGCTCAGAGATCGAAATTTGAAAGGCGATGGCCTAGAATTTGAATTAGGGAAGCAGAGAGAGAGAGAATTTTGGGGGGAAACGACTCTCAGATTTTGATTCAGATCCCGCCCAAATGACAGCGGAGTAGCCCTTTTATACTGACCCATTGCCGATGTCACGTGTCGTCACGAGAGGCTAAAGGCCTACGGCTAATGGAATCTTACAATCAGATCCTCTAGCAAAATAAAAATTGCTTAAGTGGTTAAAATGGAACCGAACCAACACAGACGACATTGTGGGCTTAATTCTCCAACGTACGAAAAAGTATAAATGGGATTAATGCCCGCAGTATAAAATTACAAAGGGGTTTAGTATCAGTACCTCGAATCTCTAGCATTTTGTAATTAGTCCGTCAAATTATTAAAATGTCTGTCTACTAGCTCTCCAAATCTTATAATGTTTTTTTCAAATTAGTCCCCCTGTTAAATTTCCATCCAATGTGCTAACCCATTGTTTGGCCAGTGACTAAACGTGAACGATTATTTAACATTTTAATCTTATGATGGGGTGCGGAGGGCTGATCCTTGAGGGAGAAAGATATTTCTGCGAGTGTTCATTTTACACTGGGTTGGGATGTAAATGGATCCCATTGAAACTTGTACGAGTAAGGGTATAACTGGCAATTCATTTCAAAAAGTTGACTTTAAAGGAATATTCGTCCAAATTAAACGATAACAAACTAGCTAGAGGGATTAGTTTGAGACAGCTTACGAGATTTAAAGGGAGTGCTTGCAATTTCACTGATTTTTCAGAGACTAATTTCAAAATAGAGGTGTTTAGATATTAGTACCTTGACTCTCACCTATTTTGATTTTGGTCCCTCACACCTGCATATTTTGATATTAGTCCCTCAAATTGCAAAATAGAGAGTGAACGTGCTCTGCTACCGTTGGCATCGCCAGCGACAAAGACGAGGAAGGAGGATACGTATATGAGGGGCCGTACCGGGTATTCTAATAAATTATCATCCATGTTTAGAGTTAATCAAAAAATGATTTATGTTTTTAATAGAAAATATAGCAAAAGAGCTAATATCAAACCACTAGTGCAATTTGAGGGACGACTATCAAAATGAAACTAACATAAATATCTAGTATATTCATTAATAAAAACGAACTATTTATCTACGCATTCTTGAGAATAGAAATTTTACGCAATTATTCAGATTTCTGCTAGACGTGAGTTAGTACTTTCAGACTCACTTTCAATTTGCGAAACATCCTCAAAACCAGTTCAGAATTCAAATCTTTTGTTTTTGTTATTAGCTAAGAATAATAAATACTGAGATGGCGTTTGACAATTGAAAAGTAAACAGAAAACAACAAATGTTAAAAAGTTTGTTTGATAATAGGAAAAGAAACAGAAAATGATTTAACTTATTAGTATTTGATGATGATGATAATTGAAAAGCGGAAGATGCCACGTTGGCTTTACCCCGTCGCTTTCTTCGGTTTTTCAGAAATTGAAGGAGAAATAAATGAGAAGGGTAGAAAATTACTCCTTTTACTCTTCTCGCCTTTAACCTTCATGTACTTATTTTCAGCAGTACTTTTTTCACAAACATTTAAAAAAGTGTGTCTTATCAAGCATCAACTCGCCTTTGCACATTTTCGCGCCGAACATCTAATATTTGATTATAAAAAAAGTGTGTCTTATCAAGCATCAACTCACCTTTGCACATTTTCGCTTCGAACATCTAATATTTGATCAAATTTACAGTGACTTTTCACTTAACTAATAAGTCCTTAATTCATCAAATACTTACGCCTAGAAACAACATTCACGTCTTTTTTCTTGCTTTTTTTAAAGCAAAACTTACATCATTCTTCTATGAGCAAAAATTACATCATCACTCTTAGCTTGGTCTCACATACTTACGACTGCAAAACAAATATTTCATCTAATTATGGTTTAGTTGCACATAGAGCTGTTAAATAATGGCCGGTTTGAAACTACTTGCCCCTATACTTATGATTTTGGCAAATAATAATATTTTTTTTGACTCTTTTACTCTGGATGGAATTTTGTCAGATGTTAACAAAGAGCCAAAATTTCACTCCTTAGAGTCTATCTGTCAAAATTAAACTAACAGATAATAAGTTCTAAAGTGCGATACTAGTTGAGGTCCATATCAATTAACCCAATAAAACAATCCTAAGGTACTAAACCCTGCCTCTTATGCACAACACTATAAGCCACCTCCCTCAGCTGCCGCCTCGTCGCCGCTGGCTCCTGACTCCGATCAACCCCCCAATCCTTCTGATCCTCACATGGCATAGAACTCACAAAGGGACAATACCTAGGCTTCCACAAAAACCATGCACAGTCCCAATCTAGCCTTCGATCCTTCAATCCCACAACACAATTCCCTCTAAAATCCGACTTGTTACTAATATTCAAATCTTTTGTTTTTCATTTATTTAAGAATACCTGGTGTTTGACAACCAAAAATAAATAGAAAGTAAAGAAACGTAAAAAGTTTGTTTGATAATAGAAAAGTGAACAAGAAGTTTTTTTTTTTCTTTCAATTTTTTATTTTATTATTTGTATCAACTGAAAAGCCGAAAATGCGACGTGAAAACTTTTTAACCTTCACACTTCTCATGCTTTTATATATCTATTTTTCACTTTTTATGACAACAAAACATCGCACACAAAAAAGTGAACATGTCTCGTCAAGTATCGTCTTAACTTTACATATTTTCACTTTTTATTATCCAAACAAGATCCGCCAACAGAAAGACCTAAGAAAGAGTCTTTCAATATTTCGACTGTGAACATGAAAAAGGAAAAGAAACCTTCCCTTTCTAACCGCTTTTCAATTATCCAACAAAAAAGACTTAAAAAATAAAATTGCATTCCAACATTTAATCAACTTTTTACTTACTTTTGATCAGTTAACTAATATTTCCTTCATCCATCAAATACCGACCAACACGTTCACGCGTCACTCCATGCGCAAACAAATTACATCATCTTCTTTTAAGCGAAAACACGCACCACATCATTCTCACCGTCACATGCTTAAAATATCAATTTTTACCGTCACAACCTTACAATTACAGCATCTTGTTAATTGCACATAGAGACGACGTACTGACCATCGTTATTCGAAACTTATTATCGACGGAGATTGATTTTGACACAGATAGACTTCTTGGACTCGGGAGTCAAATTAGGTAGTCGTATAATAATGCAATTGACCCTCTTAAACAACCCTAATTAAGGATTAAGCCGCCGCTTGTGCACAGCATTATAAACCACGGTCCCCGCCTTTTTGGCCGCCTTCTCGGCCCGGTCAACTCCCCAGCCCTCCTGATCCTCGCACGGCATAAAAGTCAAAAAGGGACAGAACCTGGGCTTTAGAAAAAACCTGGCGCACTCCCAAGGCGACCTCTGATCCTTCAACCCCACAACGCAGTTCTTCCTCAAATCCAGGGCCCCGCTCTCGACCAAGCCCCAGCAGCTCTCCCCGATCGAGGTGAAGTAATTCCCCGACAGCGACAGGTTCTCCAGCTTCCCGCAGCTCGCCAGGTTGCAGAGCGCGTCGGGCACCCTCCCGTACAGCAGATTTCCCGCCAAATTCAGCTCCTCGACCTTCCTCAGGCAGCCGAAGGACAGCGGTATCGGCCCGGTGATTCTGTTGTTGCCGGCGTCGAAGACCGTGGCGTTCTGCAGGAGCCCGATTTCGTAGGGGAGGCAGCCGGAGAGCCTGTTGTTGAGGAAGAGGACCTCGATGAGGGTCCCGGACGCCTTGCAAATGGAGGCGGGTATCGGGCCCGTGAACCCGTTGTTCGCGAGGGTCAGGTACCCGACGGTCGAGTACCCGATGTCAGCGGGGAGAGCCTGGGACAAGCGGTTGTTGTTCAGGAAGAAGTAGCCGAGCTGGGGGAGGGCGAAGACGCGGCCGGGGACGCGGCCGGAGAAGAAGTTGAAGCGGATGTCGAGGAACGAGACGTTGTTCAGGAGGAGGAGCTCCTCGGGGAACGGGCCGGAGAGGCGGTTGTTGCTGAGGTCGAGCTCGTAGAAGTACTGGAGCTTGGAGAGGTCGGGGACCGTGCCGGAGAAGTTGTTGGAGTTGGCGTGGAAAATCGCGAGGTCGGGGAGCTGGTCGATGAAGCCGCAGATGGTGGGGGCGCCGAGGTGGAACCCGTTGAAGTCGATGGAGGCGATGGTCGGGGTGTTGTTGAGGTCCGGCGGGGTCTCGCAGTAGAAGCCGTTGTACGTGCACGGGCGGTACCCGTTCCAGTTGCCGGTCTTGTTCAGGGGGTCGGACGTGATGGTCTCTTTGAATTTTTGAATTACCTTGTAGGCGCGGTATTGGAGGACGTTCGGGAAATCCGAGGGTTGCGGTCCCGACGGAGGTGGGGGCGGCGGAGGCGGCGGGGGCGGAGGCGGCGGCGGAGGCGGCGGAGGAGACGGGGGCGGCGGGCACTCGGTTGGGGTCGGGGGAGGCGGCGGGCAGTCAGAGGGGGGTTCGGAACCGCCTCCGCCGATACCGATACCGATACCGATGTCCAGGCCGACGCATTCTCGAACTGCAATTTGCAGCGATAAAAGCGAGCACAAGAGGAGGAGCAACGCGTTGTTCATTTGCTCTTCCTCTTGAAATTTGAGTAGATTTGGGGAGTGTTTTAAGCGTACAGAGGGAGGAGGGGAGACTGTGTGTATATATACACGTGGGGGATTTGGACCCTCGATCATAATTTCCATTAGGATGGTGTTTAAAATGTCATGATTTAACTTTAATTATTATACTATAAATAAACGTCACGAATTGTGTTTGACTTATTCGGGGTAGATTCAATTATTCATTCATTAAGTCACATAAACTGATTATGATTCGAGAAAAAGAATGTGAATCAATAAGTGGCGTGGGCCAAAGGTCACCCGTCACCATAGCAAAAAGGAAAGGAAAAGACATGAGAAAGGAATGAAATTGTCATCTTGTATTTGAGAGGGGAATATTAGTGGGTGTCTAGTTCTGTATCCATTGGAGAGTAGTGCTTGAAATTTTTTATAAGAACACAAAAATTAAAACGGGAGGGATGTCAATTGTGGATGAGAAGCGGAGCATCACAATTGTTTAAGGATATGGGATTGAAAAGTCTTGATAGCTGCGTTAGAGGTCTATAGATTATGTGATTTTTTTTGATATGTGGCTTAAAAATATGAGATTCCATGTTATATCATTGGACGCAATTTGACATAAGCTTGACTGTTATCAACCCTTCATATGAGAAACAAATTTTAGGATTAAGACATATCACAGTATTTGCCACTAATTAGCTTACTTTATCTAAACAAAGCATGTCCTTAAAATAAATAATTCTGTCGGCGCATTATAGGATTTGATTCAGACTCAGTTAGAATGAGCCAAAGAAGTTGGAGTCGAGTCTTGGTCACAATTCACAAACAACTTTTTGTCCACCAAAAGGTTCTCAAATTGGGGCTTTTGGCCAAATATTTAGACGCATCTTTTTGCCACTTAAAAAGGTTTCAGTATTTTTAAGCGTGATGGCCTCATGTTCCCATATTCTCATTATCATAATTGGTACTCATCAACCCACTCAAGTCTCATCTGTGAATGTGGGATTAAAGCCAATTATATCTCCCACTTTTCCTATGTTTGGCTACTTCTTCCCGACCAAAGTATTGGATTAGGTACAAAAATGCTGTATTCATTGCGGCTGAATTGTGATTCGATGGTGTTCTCAGAGCAATTGGTTCAAATTCTATTAGATATACTGAAGGTAAATGCCAAGCTCAAACCTACATAACACGTTAAAATGTTGAACTATATAATCCTCAACTTTTACTATAGTTTAAGAATTCGGATGTAGTGAGAGAGATTGTGAAAATGACGTGGACAAAATTTGAATCTTGAAACTTTTGCACAGTTGAGATAATTGGAATAATTTGAGTTCGTTCAACAATGTTTATCATGCAATTGTTTGCAATAGAAAAGTGTATCGTAGGAACTCATTGCATCAGAGATAAAGAAGAAGTTATGACTGAACATTATGATGTATTGATAAACGAAATGGTATTGCAAAGTTTTTAATCAAAAGAGAGCTTGGAACAAATAGTTTTATTTTGATAAATGTGCCAACATGGAATAATTAAGGAGAATGGTACAAGCGGGTGGCGTTTTCAAACAAGACTAAAGAAAAATTCAG
This sequence comes from Asparagus racemosus, assembly GCA_037177215.1. NCBI lineage: Eukaryota > Viridiplantae > Streptophyta > Magnoliopsida > Asparagales > Asparagaceae > Asparagus > Asparagus racemosus. The sequence goes on from JBAKGM010000233.1 coordinate 39,956,036, forward strand.
ATGTGAAAATTTACAGATAAATTATGTGAAATTCCTCAAATTTTTTGAGGCAAAAATCAAAGGAGTAAAATTAGCTTGAGTGTAGAAGAAATCTGAATGTTAGCTAGAAAATTTGTAATGGATTGTAAGTAATTATAGTTTGTGGATGAAGCTTCATATAGGAAAAGGAAAAGTTGTGTGTGTGTGTTGGGGGAGGGGGGGAGCTTGACTCTCTCTAGGAGAGTGCAAACAAACTTTACATCACTGTCCTGTGTTGGTTTTATTAAATGGCATAGTAAGGCTACTAGGTTGTAACTTGTGAATAAAGCTTCAAATGGGGAAAAAAGTAAAAAAGAAAAAAAGAAAAAAAAGAAAAAAATTGAGAAGAAAGGAGAGGAGACCTTGACTCTGTTGTAGAGTAGTGAATACAAACTCTATCTCACTATCATATTTTGGTGTTATCAGAGGGTCACAATAAGCCAACTAGGACATGTACAAACTTACAGTGACACATACGGATTTATTCATTGGAAAAGTCTTCTGAGGTCCTAAAGCAACAGCCTTTCCACTTTAGTCAAAGAAAAGGCTAAATGGCACTTTTATATCTTATTTCACCATTATAGCACTTAAATACGTCAAGTTGCAAAACGTAACAAAAAAATACTCTGAGTTGGTAAAATTGTGCAAGTCGCTACATTCTATTAACTAATCATGAGAACATTCTATAGAATATTCCCACATGCTGCCATGTCACCAAGTTAAATATTTTTTACCCTCATTCATTGTAATATTTACTAATTTATCATGTGGAGGGGTTAATTCCAAATGAGGGGCATTATTGTCCATTCGGGTATTTTTTTTAACATTGTTAGTCAAATTCAAATGGCTATCAACTCAGAATATTTTTCTGCTATATTTTGTAATTTGGGATATTTAAGTGTTACAAGAGTGAAACTATGAGGTATATAAGTGGCCATTTAAAGATAAGCTCCAATTTGCATGATTGATTGATTCACATTACAAATACAACAAAAACTGATGAGGCTCAGCAATTACTTTGCATCCAGGGCATCGGTATGAGCCTATCATCCTAGCAACACGGGCAGTTGTGTCTACTCATGAGCCTGAGAGAGAGAGTGTGTGTGTGTGTCCCATATGTTTTTTTCTTTTTTTTTCTTTTTTTTTTCCTTTTTTTTTCTTTTTCTTTTTTTTTTTTTGTTTTTGTTTTTGTTTTTTTGGTCTGAGCCATGAAATGTCCCCATCCTATTAGATGGGACTAATCCCTACAGATGCTCGGTGGCAAGCACGTGAGGGGAGTTTAATTACCTGAAGGGGGATTCGAACATGGGACTCTAGCTATGGATCGTCCCCCTTCAGGGGCTCAGGATTTGAAAATATCTAATATACTGATCTATTGCATTGATTGCGTACCGAAAACATGTTTACATGCTCTAAATTTTAGTGATTGAAGACTTGCATATATTGATAGAAAGGTAGATATCACCCTAATGCACCATTTATTAATCGAATATTAGATACTGTTTTGTATGTAATACTCATGGTTTTAAACTTTGTGATTGTTTTGTAGTGAAATACCGTATTTTTTAAGAACTCTCTAAAAGGATAGGTGTAGGGGATGAACATTAATAGGCTTAAATCGATAAACCGATTGAATCGATCAAATTTTAACATTTTGGTTCAGTATTAGAATATGCTTTGGTCGATTTGATTTGAGAAAAATCCATTTCAAGCAAACTGAACTCATCGGTCTGTCAATTGTCTTATCACACTGTTGTTTTATTTTTATCAATCCGCAAATGTCTGCCTTCTTTTTCCTTAAATTGCTCATAGTTTCAATTAATCTGTATTGTTCTTTGATCAATGATTCGTTAATTCACATTTACTTTCCCTCAGCATACGCATCTTTCTCTTGCGTCAAGGTAGGCTTTTTTCTTATTTAAACTAGTCCAAGTCTAAATTGAATAGGCGAACCGAAACCAACTAAACTAATTTTAGTTGGTATGGTTGGAATTCGTATGCATAATAGCTCGGTTCGGTTTTGTCAAAGTTTGTAAAACTGACCGAAGCTGATTGTTTGCTCATCTCTAAATAGGCGAACGGAAACTGAAGAGAAAGGAGTTGAGAAGAGAAGCTTGGCTGAGATCAAAGTAATTTTGTAGAGTCTGTAGAGAGGGTAATTGAGTAGATCAAAGAATTTCCAGAATATCTCTGGTGAAAGTTAGAATGAACACAACATAGTAAATTCACTTACAAGTAAAAAGGAAAACGTACTGGCGCCAACACCTGGTTATTTTCAGAATTGAAGAAACTCACTCTGAAAATAAATTCCAAGTTAACGTCGACTGCAAAATAAATATCTGCACACAGTATTGATTGTTTCATCAGTCCAAAGAAAACTCAATCCCAAATAGCACCATAACATAAGCTCAAATCACAAGCCTACGTGACTCCAAATAGATCTCGTTTCAATAAAAATGAAACCTAATCTCAAAAGAGCATCATAACATCTCTCAAATTCTAAGCCCTTGGCTCCAAACAAGTCCACATTCCAACCACAAAGAAAGATAAGGGAAATGCATAATTTCAGCTGAAATAACTATCAATGTTACATGAGAAATGTAGCAAGTTCCAATAGTAACACCATTTGGTTTAGGGAAATATGAAGCTTAAAAATTATGTACAAGAGTTTGCTAATCATCATAAAACAAACCAGCGAAGCAATAAGCATTGCTGCTTAGTCCCATAATTAGAAATGGAGATGATGGGTGAGGCACAAGTGACTGTTGAATTCATCATTACTGCTTCTTGTCTCCGGCAGCTGAGAAAGCCCAGTGAGGTTTCGCTGGAGTTCGGGCCAAGGCCTTAATTCCCAGAGGGTTGTTCTTGCTCTGTATATGCAAAAGGGAACTTAATTAGAATACTACCTCAAAATATATCATAACCAAGTCCTATATAGCTTTCTTTCTTCCAATTTCTCAAAATAAAAACTTAAACTCGAGAGTAAATTATCTAAGGTTTTTAGACGTACACACCACAAAATATTTTACATAATTTTGAAAATTATTCCTTGAATTGTCATTCTAGCTTACCATCCAAATTTATAGTCTTATCAAAAATTTACCTCACAACTATAGTTAGTTGAGTAAAATCAAAATATCCATTTATATTATGTTGACTTTTGTCATTATTTTCAAAACTAACCAACCTGTTGATAGTTCCGTAACTATGGCCATCGTCTTTTCTCTCCTTCTCAAATTATACAAGTTAGAACTATCTTTCATCCATCAATTGTTAAAATTCTACTAGCAACCACTGTTTAACTAATTGGCATGGTAAATTTAACAATAACGATTTAAATGGAAGTTAAACAAGACTCATTGCCATATGTTGAAGATATAAGTAAGATACCATTAACAATAATGATTTAAATGGAAGTTAAAAAAGGCTCATTGCCATATGTTGAAGATATAAGTAAGACTTACAGCGAGACAGGTTCCAGCCTGAACGTTGCAGATGGGATAATCATGGGGGCAGCAGCTATAGTGATCATCACAGCAAGTGGCGCCTTCAAGAGGGCAGCATCCCCAAGCAAAGCAAGACCGGCCAAACTCGTAGACACAGCAGCAAGTTGTGCTCTCCGGGCAAGAATAGTACTTATCACAAACAGTCGGTGGGGTCACAGGAGAAGGAGGAGATGGGCCCGGGTTGGGTGGATTCTGACCTCTCTTGATTGGGTAAGATGGCTCTATCGCGATACCACACTTTCCAACAGAAGCAGCGATGTTACGCTCAAGCCTGATATAACCAGCTTCACCCCATGACGAGCCCCACGAATTACGAACGATCCAGTAGTCCTTGCCGTTCTCAGTTCCGTAACCTACGGCTACAACACCATGGTCGAGCTCAGTTCCACATAAACCACTGAAAATACCCTGGAAAATACAAAATTTTTATTTAGTATATGAACCTATTATTCAATATCAATTTTCCTAATACACAGCAGACGAGGTTTAATTGATTCAAAGCAAGTTCAGATTTAGCTCTAAAAGTAAGCAAAGATTGTTTGACACTGAATAATAAACTTGGCACTTGAAACCTTAAGTGATTTCCTGTTTATCCCTTGTGATGATTATTGCAGATGACTTCATTCACAGTTTTCTTATCATAAATTGAAGTTTACTATGTGCTTGCCAACAAAAAAGTAGGTGTTGATTCAGTATATTGTTACAGCTAACAATTTGGAGAAAAGGATACTCTTCCAGCAAAGGAGATGGTCGAGACAAGGAGAATCAAAAGGAACGCAAGTCATGGCCAGGAATATTACTTGAAATAAAATTGAATACTTACGGTTTTCATTGTTAGATTTTAAACAAACCTTTAGAATGGCATGCAAAAAATATTGCTTAAAATGAAAGTGGCTAGTGAAAGTTTTCACTGTTGGATTTGAACCACCTTATATATCTGTGAAATGAGTTTAGTCCGCAAATAGGGATCCAAAAAGAATGTAATTGCAAGCTCTACAAAGTATTACGCCTGTATGAACACATTGTGCACAGTAAATGCTTCTCGATTTAATAAATCTAAGGACAGGCACAACAATTCACATAAAGCAAGAAAGAGTTACTTCACAAGATACTTAAGCCTATCATTCTCTTGAAAGGAAATGTCAAGACTATCTATAATGAATCATTGCATCTATATGGGTTCTAGAAAAGAAACATGGCAACAATTACTTAAAAGTTGATAAATTATTGTTGTAGTGTATGCAGCATCTCAATTTCATGAGTCAAGGGATGCGCATGAGGAAAGATGATTCACAATAGCAACCGTGTTTCCTTTAGCAGATAATTGAACTTATTGTTCCCTAGCAAATAAAAGGCAAGATTGTACCCTATGATGACTATCACATGCAGGTGTCAGTAATATATAAGGTAGCAGCAAACTTAAGGAGTTATGAAGCCTTTTCCTGCTAGAGAGTCAACCAAATATAACCATCACATGCTCATGTTCATTACTGGAATTATACCATCCTAAATGATTTGAATCAAAATTACAAGAATACATCTCAAGACAACTGAAGTGTGACTAGTCTAGAAATCTATTTATTATACCAGACTAATGGACGCGAAAAATAGTTCTAGCTATCAATTAATAAATTAGTAATCAGAAGCTAACAAACAATAACCCAAAACAATATTAAAAATTAGATGAAATCATGTCAAATAATGATCTCACCGATTGGTAATGCTGGAATGCCCTTCCCGCAGCTTCAATTGCAACACTAACAGGCTGGTTGGCAACAGCTTTCTTCAGGGCATTCTCATCATTCTCGGGAACATCCTCATATCCATCAATGGATACAACCTTAGCATTTTTCTGCAAATAAATAAACAAGTCAATCAAGATGAGAACACCACAAATGCATCTAATCAATACCATCAATAGTGAGGATCAGGACACTAGCCCTATTCCTATATCTAATTGATTGAGATGATGAATACCATACAATTCAAACTTGACCAAAAAAAACATATTGATATATTATCATGGCCACAATTTCCATAACTGTGCCATAATGTCAAGCAATAATAACTTTTTCACCTCTAACCTAATTTCATAAAGAAAATACAAATATACAACTATATAGAAATATACTTATCAGCAAAGGTTTTGACCTCACTTATAGTATCAACACCAAAACCTTCATCATCTTTTATATTTTATCTTCCAATAGGTAATGTATATCTAGAGAATCAACTTGGTATAGACCGACAAATGAAACCAATATGTAACGATCATACAATAATTGAATCAAATTAAAGAGATAAGTTTATATACCCTATAGGGGTCGCATCTGCCATCCATGCCTTTGTATGGGTAGTCCTCTTCAGTGTCAATTCCACCATTGTTGATAATAAATTCGAAACCATAGTCCATAAGACCACCATTGCATCCCTCATTATATGAGGTGTCACAATCAACCAATTCTTGTTCAGACAGCGAAATTAGATCACCAGTCACAATCTTATTGATCCCTTCAACTGCAGCTACTGTCGAGAAAGCCCAACAACTCCCTGTACAAGCATGACATAAATCTTAATTTCTCTTCATTATTATAGACATGATCTATAAAATCAGTAGCGGTAATTAAAATCTACATCTTGTCTAGTTAAATCTTAGTAAGGTAGAAAACAAAATTACAGATTATTGCAATTATGCATCGAGGATTAATTATTTTTCGGTCTCAATCTAAGGTATTTAGTTCCCTAATCTACTGCAGGATCCAAACACTGTTCATAAGTTTATTGCCCTTATACATATCTAGAAACAACAATTGCTTAAATTGATGTTAGCAACTAAATCAATAAAAAAAATCAGAGTTTTCTTAAAGAAATTGACACAGTACAAATTTTTTATTCAACCGTATGAGGAACCTTATAGAAAAAGACAACTTAAGCAAAATTATGCTCATCAACGTTCTATAACTGGATATGTTACTTCTAAATCAAATCATCCCCAATTGCCTTCACAAAATAGGCGAAAAAAAATCTTAAGAACAAACGACAGGTTTAACCTAATCCAATCCCCGGTCAAAATAAACTTTAACCTCATACAAAAATCCAAAACTTACGAACCAAGTAATAACAAGAACAATCAGAGCAAGTAAAGTACCCCCAAAAAGAAGTCAACGATCGAAACTTACCGCAACTCCCCTGATCTTTGACCGAAGCTACAGCCCCCTCCTTTCTCCAGTCAACGGAATCCGGCAAGCTCTCTCCAGCGTTGACCTTATACCTCTCGCTCCTAACCCTAACCCTCTCCTTCCTCTCACCAGCCTTAATCCCAAGGTACGTCGATCTGTACTCCTCGTTCGTCAAATCGGCGAACTTAGTCAACCCTAATCTGTACGAGTGCTCGCCCTTGTCCGCCGCCGCGTTGTGCTCGTCGATGAACCGGAGATTGTCCTTGAAGATCTCGAACCGGCGATCTTTCTCCCCGATGGCGTTGGATTGCTTGCCGTTCATCGCCATCCACTGGTCGTAGATGAGTCTGACCTCGGCGTCGCTCCGATCGATCCCCTTGAATCCGTGCTGTTCGTTGTAGGTGATGATCGACATGTCGGAGTCGCCGCCGGTGGCCGCGGCCGCGAAGATCGACGACAAGAGGAGGAGAAGCAAGAGAGAGCAGAAGGGTAAAGATGCCATCTTTTTTCAGAGAGAAGGGGAAGATGGGATAACCGTAGGGATTTGGGGTGTTTAAATAGGAGGAGGGAGGTGCTTAAAACAATATTAAAGAAGAGTTTGGGTAAGTTTATAATTTGTTGGGCGGTGGGAGGAGAGAGAATAATTGAGGTTTTAGAGAGAGAATTTGGGAAGCATCGGATGAAGAGATTTTAGAAAGAGTGTGAGCTTAACCAACCAAAGGAAACGCTTTGAAATCGGAGAGGCGTGGGGTCCAGCAGCTAAATATACAAGTAATTCACAAACAGCCGCACAAAACGCCCGCATAGAAGTTGTGTGCAAGCTTGTTTTCTACCGTTAGATTTAGAAATTGTTGAGATGATCCGTAGATAACTAATCCCGTATGAACATTTTATGCGGAGGCGTCGTTGCTATTATTCAATATTGTATTCTTATGGGAACGTATGTGGAATGAGTGATTGGATTCCGTAAGAGGCCAGTATCTTTTTACCTGATGACCTGCTACTACCGGTCACATTAAAGTCCAATTGCGGGACAAGATATCATATCATACTCTCTTTAAAAGCACGAGTTCGGGAAAATCTTTCGGTAGACAAAAATACCATTAGATTCAAATATTAATCCATTAAGCACGTATATACATAGTATTAAGATATATATTCACCTAAAAATTCTCATGAGATTAAATCTATGCATAATTAGAAATTCCAATCATAATCAAATATTTGGTGATAAAAATCAAAACATGACTATCCATTATTAAAAATTCTAATATTTTATAAAGATCCTTC
>JBAKGM010000233.1:39995647-40006057 GCA_037177215.1 Asparagus racemosus
CAAGGGGGAGCGATAACTGTTGTGAAACGTGGATGTTAGACGAAGGTTATTCGACCCATTTTAGATTATTTTTGAATTAAAAAAATAAAGTGTTGAGTTGGAAAAGCTGATTAGGATTTAATGTTCATCACATTCTTGCTCATCCTTCTGCTTTCATTAATAAAGTAGTTGCTAACAACATTAAACACTAAGTCATGTGCATTGCATAGGTAGAAATTAATTATCTTCAAAATTAATACAACACATCTCTTAACTTTGACTTCATTAATCTTCAAGAATTATGCAAATCAAATCTATTGTTCTGAACTTCATTAACAATATTGTGTCGTAGGAATCTCCAGCCTTCATAGTTATTAATATACTTTTGAATGGAGCTTCTCCTCACCTTATTTTACTTTTAAAAAAAGAATTAAACTTCCAAAAAGTTATCAATTACATCCAAATCTCATTAAATGTGCACCTAAATTATATTGAATCATTAGATTTTGAGATTCGTGTGCTGAAAGGTTGGCATCATTTGGATGCACATTTAATATCATGAGCCGTCTTCACTGAATACTTTCTCTAAACTTCCCTAATCTTCAAGAATCCTGAACAATAGATTCCTTGATTTTAGCTTTATCAGTTTTCAAGAATCATATGCACATCAAATCTCTTGAATCTAGCTTACATAGTATCCAAGAATCATGAATAGCTAAGGATTAGTCAACAGAGAATACTTAAACACCAAAGAAAGAGTATTGATGGAAGAAGCAAACAATTAAGAGGGTGTTTGGAAAGGCTTACTTTTTGAAGATTATAAGTTATGCTCGCTTTTAATGACTTTTGGCTTTTTTGATAAAAATACTATAAATTTTGTTTGAGTAGAATATTAATTTGCTTAGTCAAACCTAACTTTTCTTAGTGAGCTTATAAGCTAGTTTTTCAAAAGCTGGGGTATACCAGCTTTTTAAAATGAAACTTATAAGCTAACTTATTTGGTATTTTATCAAACAGATAGAAATAAAAAAGCTAAACTTAAAAGCTCGTTTGACCAAAAAACAAAAGCCTCCCCAAACACCCTCTATGTTTATAGGGAATTTTCCATGGGCTAAGGCATGAATAAAGATTATATCAAAACATCCTCATACAAATGGGCAATCTATAACATTCACGAGTGGTTAAAGAAGTTGTTTGGGAATTGTGCATATTCTATCTACGGTGTAAAGCACCCCACTCTTATAAGGGTACTGATAGAGTCTCTACTGCTAAGGCATCTTAGAGTCTCTACTGCTAAGGCATCTTAGATTTGCGAAGAACTCGAGAGAAGCCTATAAAAATGTCACTTCAAAAATTTAGGACATGTTTGCTTCCATCTAATCCTTAGGATTCCATGGAAATAGTGGATATAGTACAAATAATTGCCCGAACCAAATTAATGTGTCGAAAATTTCTTATTCATTTCCAAAGAAAATTTGTGAGGAAAATTTGTCATTAACTCAAAAGTTTAGGAACATATTCTTTGCTCTTGGCCGATATGTGTTTTGCATAATCTCAAGAAAATTAGCATCAAGACCAAAATTTGATCCAAATCCTATTTAAGAAGTATGACAGACTGTCAATCTCAGGGAGTATAGACTAGCACCTTCAATAATTGAAGTTAAAGTATCCAGCACGTTGTTGAGAACACGAGCAAGCAAAAATAAGATTCTCCCATGATTACCCATTTCTATGATTCTTCCTCTTTGATATGCCAGCAACTTTATATGAAATGAAGACAAAGACAAAAAAGAAAATAACATGCACCAAGAAAAAAAAAATACCATAAAAACAAAACACAATTGAGAATTAGAATAGTCAACTAAATAATCTGAAAAGAACGATGTCTACACTCTGAAACTACTCTCTTCTATCCACCACTCTCATCAAACAACAGTAAAAAAAGAGATCCTCTCATTTCAGTGGCGGCTACATTTGCAACAAAATTATGCCAATAACCAGGCAATTTGTCTGCAGAAGAGGGAGACAACTTAGCTCGGTCTCATGAGAGACTGAAGCCCAAACCAAATAGGAGTTGGTTTCACTAACTGTGGCGGGAATCCTGATGATGCTGCAGTATTTGCGGCGAGCAGTTTTGAAGATAGAGGGGTTTGGTGGCTGCCTATTGATAAAGAAAGGCCTCCACCTCCGGTGATAGATATGTCGTTATTGCTTGGAAACTGCAACATGAAATCAATAATATAATGAGATCAAACAAAATTGATATTTCGGGTGATTTTCTATTACGTGGGAGTAACCCACTTGGTAAAGATCAGAGGGTTTGATCACTGGAGTTGAGTTGATGATCATTGACAGAGGACACTCGACTGTCTCACAAGGCCTGAATGCTATTTGAGTATTTGATTCTGGCTTTAGCTTCTCGATATACTATAGGGGAGAAAGTAAATAGATCAAATTGAAAGAAATTGCTAGATTGACAAGTTATTAGAATAGAACCACCTATGCAAAAAGAATATTCTTTGTACATGAAATTACCCATCTATCGGTAATTAGGTAAAAATGGCTACTTTGTTTAGTGTTCATTCTTTCCTGTTCAGTTCTCAAGGAACAAAGGAAATTGCATTGAACTTGAATGATGAGATTACTAATAAACATGAAGAACATCTAATGGTATTCGGAAATAGATGTTCTAACTAGGAAAAACCGCTGAAACTTTGCTTACAAAATATTTTTGTGGTAGTCACTAATTTCCATGTATTGCTACTTTCACTGCTCTGCAGTGTCTATTCCTGATTGAAATTTTGCTGCTCACTTGCATAATTTATTTTTTGTTTCAGGTCATCCCCACTTACTATTTGATGTATATTAATGATGTCCATAGATGTAGAGCTAATAATACCTTTGGCCTTGTATTGCGTTTCCAATCGAACTCATCCATTGGCGCTCTCTGATCCATTCCTACAGAGCCTTCTTCATCCATTGGCTCAACACTAGTCCTCTTAGAGCTCAAGCTCCCCAAACTCAGCTCAAGATTATGATCACTTTGGCTACCTACAACATTATCAGAAACATTAACCAACAACATTTATGACACAAAAATCTTGAATGATATATAAACATCTATCGGTATCTCACCATTGCAACTCAGTTCGCTCTCATAGATACTAGGGTCGAAATTGGTCACTGCATCCTTCCCATTACACTTGATTGCAGCTTTATCATAAGCTCTGAAACCCCAGAATACAGTAAGTTTTAATAATTGAAATATCGATATAATACCCCATTAATACTAGAGAAAATTTTATACCTTGCAGCCTCAACTTCTGTATCAAATAGGCCCAAATAGACATATCTGTCAAAAACAAAAGATTAGAGTTTGATGACATGAATGTCCATAAATTTAACATAAAATCAATAAAAGAATTACTTTTTGCCCAGGAATTGACCCATTCTAGCCTCCCATCTCCCACATTTATGCAATGTGACACCTCGATACTTAGAGCTCCCTCTCGGGAACCCTGTACTTTGTCTACGAAGAGCATGAACAAACTCCTCCTTTGTCAGATTGGTCATCTGCAAACGTTAAAACCAATTAATTCCACTCTGTTAAAATTTTATTTCAAAATTACATATATCTAAGCCAAAAAAAAAAAGAGACCAATTTTTAATTCACTCACTTGCTTCAGATCATCCTCATAATCACTCAAAGTGAAGTTTATATCAGCCTCCACTCCTCGGAACTTGATCGCAGCACGATCATAAGCTCTGTTCCAAGTATAAATATATACAGCTCAGTTCACTGAATTCTAATTTTAACTTCATATAAAATTATATAAATAAAAAAATCATAAATATATATATACCTAGCAGCAGCATGAGCAGTGTCAAAACCCCCTAAATAAACCTGTTTCCCACAATCCCTACAAAAATTACAAACAAACCAAACCCAAAAATCAAATTCAACAACCAACCAATCAAAATAAAGTTTTTCCCCCCTTTCTTTCTTAGCTAATAGAAAACTAACCAAATATGAGACTCCCATCTCCCAGTCCTCCTATAAAAAGTAACTCCCCTGTACTGCGAGCTCCTGGAACGTGGGCCCCGCCGGCTCTTCTTCGCCGCCGGCGACACGTCAGCGGCCTTCTCCGCGAACTTAACACCGGCCCAGTGGGCCCGAGGAGCAACTGCGGTGATCTCACCGCCCTGGATCCCGTCCTCCGCCGGCTCACTGACTGGAAAAAACTGGAAGGTGACCGGATCCCCCATTCTCTTCGGCGATCCGTTCAGATCCCACATCCAAATTTCCCACCAAAATCACTTCTTTTCACTAAAGCAGCTCCCTTTCCTTGTTTTGCTCTCAAATGCAGAGCTTCAATGTCATCAAGATCTCAGCTTTTTGGTATTTTCCATCTACAGGGACAAAGAGGAGAATACCCTTTTGTTGTCACTCCGTGGTTCGCTCTCCTGTTCTAGTTTTCTTGCAAAAGCTGAGAACCTAGGACGTGAGAGAGAGAAGCAAAGCTTTGTTCTAATTTGATTTGATCTCTCTCTTTCTCTCTCCTCGTTCATTGCTTATGCTTCACTTTCACTTAAATAGCCCTTGATCTTTATAAAAGGGTAAGAAAGTAAAAGAGGATAATAAAGAGAAAGGGAAATAGGGTTTTTCATTCATAAACCCAAATTTTATCCTCGCTTATTCTTGAACCCACCCACGTTCTAAATCATTTTAAATGATATTGTACTCAATTATTTTAAATCCAATCGTATATATAAACTCTATTTACTTTTTATAAAAAATTTGTTTTAAACTTTTAGTAACATTTATCACCCCTCGACTATATTACTAGCACTTACATTCCATGAATTCTATATTTGGAATGAAAAATTGCAGATAACCGCCTCTCCCGTATAAATCAAGGGATGTTAACTGTTGGTAAAATAGTTGAGAGGGTTATATGTAGAACTTATCAACTTACATTAAAATATAGCAACTTAAACATAAACATAGATAATTAGTCCAAAATATAGCAAAAACACTAATGAATGATACACGTAAAATACCTCAGTGTGTTATTGTGGATTTGAGACTGATTTTGAGAGAAAGTGGGTTATAAAATGAATTAGGGAAAGCTTTGGGTTTATATAGAAAAAAAACCAAAGAAAAATAATGAGGAGCATCCGAATCTCTTTGGTTATTTCTACTCTCCCACGTTAACCAAATCGAAAAGCACGATCCATGTGTCTCCCCATTTCCAAAGGAGATGAGTGTGACTCCTCACCTTCCCAATTAAATCCTCTCTCCTATTGGATTTTTTTTTTTTACTTTAGTCTCTTTGTTGCCATTATTAGTAGCTAATTGCCACATGAGCCTTTCCTTTTCTTATTGCTTGTATTGGTTGTGTGTTGCTTTTTTGTATGATGTGGGTCTTTTTTAGGATTTGTTGAGAGTTTGAGGGTTTTACTCTTTACTATTTCCTTTTTTAGTTTACATTTTCTTTTTCTCTTTTGCTTTGTGAGGAATGGAAGTATTTTGTTATTTGAGTCTAGATACACAAGTTAATATTTTGTTTGCATTGGGCTAGAATTGATGTATTTTTACATCATAGGAGGATGGGGGACCAATTAGAAAAGAGGTCATGCGGCTTTGAAGTAAAGGTTGATTTTTTATTTATTTAAATCATGCGAATCTATTTTGATCCAAAAAAATTTTTTGATTAAGAATATACATATATATCTATTGTTGAGACGCAGTCTGGTTGCAAATAAAAAGTTTGTATTGATATCTAAATGCTATTCGGGATTTGTTATGGTTCTCTTACTTGTGTCAAGAACAATGGAAATTTATGTTATAGTTCACCTAGATATAATACTGATTTTTTTTAATTAATAGTTAATATAGGCCAAAGATATTTGTATCCAAAGAAGAATGACATTTTATATAAAGCGTATAAGCTAGAGATTAATCCCATCATAGATTGTTCAGTATACCTAACATAGTTTCACATGTTTCACTTCTATCTACTTTATTTTATAAAATTATTTAGCAATCAAAGTATCAAGCAATAGTGCATTTATATTTGAAGATCTAGAGAAAGGATACTGTTCTTGAAAGATCCTTGTAGCAAGTTGTAACGGGTCCTTCCTCATCTTCTTCCTTTAATTTGTAATTACTATTATTGATAATACACCACTCAACCTTCTACACCTGTAGGCCCCATTTGGCAAAGGGTTAGGAAAGAGGGACTGGAAGGAATGGTTAATATAGCTATCACATTCGATAACTCGGATGGCTAAATTATTAATCCGTTATATAAGTTTTATTTTAGCTCTTATGATTATTTTTAGTGTTTGGAAATAATAAGGATTTTGTTTATTTTCTTTGTAATTAGAGGGGTTAACTCTTAATCCTTTTGCTGGTTAAGAAGGGGGGTTAAGTCTCCTTAACCACTCACTTAACCCTTTGCCAAACGGCACAATATTGTTTTGATTGAAGAAACACCGCCATCAAGCTTATGAGAATGTATAAAAAATTTCTTGAACAATATTACAGTTTATTGTATAAAGATTTGTGTTTGTTGTATATTGTGATATATGGCAATAAGTTGAGGCTTGTAATAATATATTACACAAAACAATATAATTAGCAAACACTTTTATCATTGTTAATTTTTCATGTCATTAAAACCTTCCTTTATTATGGGACAAAACAAACAAAAATCGATCACTTTAGCATAAGAGCTGAAGTAAGTCAAATCCATCGACCATCTCAATTCTTGAAATACGCTAGCTACTCGATGCAGAGATTTTAATTTCCCTGACATTGTAGTTAACCCACGCTTCAGAATCAAGCAAAATTAGATGCTGTAGTGCGATGATCTAAAGAAAAAGCATATGCTTTGGTACTTTATTCTACAACATTTTTATTTTTAAAGATACAGAAGAGAAATCAACGTATCTTCCCAAATTAGATAAATAAACCCCAAAAAAAAGAGACGAAAACAATACAATAATATAGCAAAGAAAGTAATTTATTATAAAAAAAAAGGGAGGAAAAGAACATACGAAGGGCGTTTCAGTCAAAAGAAACAGCGAAAAGAAAGTAGGGTGTGGGCCCCACCGGAGCCAGGGCCAGCCCGAGGCACCATCAAAAAAGGGAAAGGGGGACAACAGTAAAAAAAAGGAAAGAGTTTCCAGAAAAGTCCAATCCAAGAGTACGGGAGCAAACAACAGGACCACCAAGTTCCCGTCCTCCGCCAGCCAATCACCGCGCGCCTCGCAATCAATTCCCGACCCCGCCAACCGAAGCAGCGGTCCCCATTCGCTACGCTCACCGGTTGGTCCCGTCACCGCGGCGAAGTTTTTGATTCAAAGCTCTTTCACATTTTTCCCCCCTCCTGACCAATCATTCAGCGCTTTCTAATAATGGAA
Organism: Asparagus racemosus; assembly: GCA_037177215.1. Taxonomy (NCBI): domain Eukaryota; kingdom Viridiplantae; phylum Streptophyta; class Magnoliopsida; order Asparagales; family Asparagaceae; genus Asparagus; species Asparagus racemosus. The sequence goes on from JBAKGM010000233.1 coordinate 40,003,055, forward strand.
GCTGGACGAGGCTGATCACGGGCTCTTCCCAGTTCTGTATATGAAGTTTTTATTTTAGTCCCCCGTATCTTTATATTTAAATTAGCCCCCCAAATCTTATAAATATTTTGAAACTAGTCCCCCGAATCTTTCAACCTGGTGCTAAGTAGTGGGACTAGTTTCAAAACATTTATAGGATTTGGAGGATTAATTTTAAAATATGAAGATCTGAGGGACTACTTTTAAAATATAAAGACTTGGGGGACTAATTTCAAAATATAAATATGTGGTGAACTAATGCCAAAGTACGACTTGGGGAATAATATCGAAAAACCTCATATATGAAATAAACATATTTCATAAAATAAATAATAAAGCTTAGTTAATCTTTTTTTTCAATTAATTATGATATAAGTTAAAGTTTTTTTTACGTACACTAGTCAGAGTACGTTATTTTTGTATGGGCTACTTGACTGAACTGAGAGGGCTAGGGTTTAGGTGAGGACATGATCAATTATTAACTGGATCAAGCTGGGTCTTAGTTGGGATTTTTTGAAGTTTGGTCTGGTTTCATTCATTTTTTAAAAATTCTCTTTTCTTTCTTTTGGTTAAATTGCAAAAAAACTCCCTTTCAATAGTAGTATATAACCCCTCGTCAATTATTTATTAGCACTTAAGATATTTAAATTGGCATTTTTTATAAATTTTAGTTGGGTAGCACTTCTCCTCTTCCTAAAAAATTAGGAGGACCAAGCGTTAATAAATAAGCTGAGAGGAGTTATCTACCACTGAATTATGTAAAGTGGGAGAGGTTGCCTCCAATTTACCCTCTTTTAGTGCTAAATTAGTTTTAGGAGCTTTTCTCCATGCAATTTTTAGCAATCCATTGGGAAAATGGGCATCGCGTAAAGAATTTCAGCAGAACTAATCTTCTCATCTTAACATCAAATAAGAAAAGAGCTCTTTGTTGAACTTCGCATGAAATCTAATGACCCGCAATCTTATTACTGCTTCAAAATTTCTCTCTTGTCTCGCAAATTTTACAGAAACAAAGAACCGAGTCCTACATGAAACTTTCCATTTGGTTAACCTTCAACCAAAATACTCTTTTTTTGTATCTTTTATTAAGATTTTTTTTTGTTGCATATTAACAATTTAAGACAACCATAGAAGTAATAAAAAAACTAAGTAAAAATTTTTTCCCCCTATGCTCAACTTCCCACTGCAAGTTAGATGTGCATTGCAAATTATTTATATTATACACAGGAAGTACAATCAAAGTATCAGCATTGCTTCCTTAAAAAAATGCTATTTTATCCTACAACCTACATTAATCAATATTTTTACTCTATTATTGCGAGAATCATCAACTAATGTATTAAACATCAACCACATTAGCCCATCACCGAATCCCATGAAATCAAATGCCCCATATTCTCCATCGCGGTGCTCGTGCCTAATCACTTGCGATTAAACAATTAAAACACCGTTAGTCGTCCGCTAATTATGATTTAATTAAGCTCAATAATGTAGTTGATGAACTCATCGGTGACGACAACTTAGGGGAGGGACACAGTACTGAAAAATATTCTACGTACCACTATTGTATATACAATTTATAAACTAATTAACAAGTGGATGATAAATGTAATAATGTCAATGTGTCATCTGCACATTATAGTACTTCCCGAAAAAAAGTAAAGTAACATAGGACGATTAAATAAAAGATCTGAGGAATCCTAAGGAAGTTGCTACGAAAAAGGGGCATGAGATTATTGTATTTGTTTAATTATGTGAGAGCAAAAAAAAAAAAAAAAAAAAAAAAAACACACGTTGTTCACGTAGTACCTCCTAAGGTACGTTTTGATTTTTTGTGATTAGGACAAAAAGGACTTGCTATTTTTTAAGGATTTTTTGTAGGGTACTATGAAAGGAATTTGACCTGCTCGCACATCACCTTTTATTTGTGGATCCTTTCGAATTGGGTGTACTGGCAAAATTTTGTAGTTTACAATGTTTTAGCATATATTTTTATTTGCATACGACTATAATCAAATTTTGATGGCCCTTTGCCGACAAATCGAATTCTATATCTTTCGTTATGTTTTTTGTGTGTGTGTGTGTAAGAATGCAATGAATGAGTTTAAGGATATTGTTTTTTATAACAAATTACCAGGATCTCTAAGATTGCTTTTTGCACGCAAGACACCTTTTTCGTGCTATTAGCGTCACTTGGAGTTTGGGGTGTTATAAATTTTCCTTTCTTGTAATGTAAGAATAGTGCAGAAGAGAATAATTTAGTTAGCATTATTCATAATATATAAGAACTTTTAAGTTTTGAGTCCTTTGATTGTGTTTTTTTTATATTCTAACAAAGAGATACTAAAATGTATAGTTTTTGCCAGAAACATAAAGATTTTTTTTTTCCAGATTGTTAGACAATAGAGTATCCAACGTGTCCATTGCTACTTTCCATCGTTTAATGTATCGTCATGACCTGTTTTGGATAGTATATAGAAACTTTGTATTATATTAAAAAAAAACCATAGACATTCTACATATTAATATGGGATTACAAAACCATAGACTTTCAATCCTCTAAGAACGAGGATAGAACTTTGGGTTTAAGAACAAATAACAATAAAACTTTGGGTGAATTTCAGTGATCCTAGGGGTTAATATCAAACTAATAAATATTTGAGGGACTAATTTTCAATTATTTTACGATGATTTGTAAAAAGGTCTAATTGCACGTTTGGTTCACTTTAAATACTAGGAAGTTGTCGGAGCTGCAAAAAATACCAAATCAGTTAAGCGAGTTTAAAAAATTGCCAATTTGATAATTTTGCCACTGATTAGGTAACCAACTTTTTTAATGTAGGTCTTATTTTTGTTTAAATTATGTCATAGTTTTGAATTGGACGACTGCCGACAAGCACGTAACAAGAGGAAACTCCAAAAAAATTGCATTTTCTCTCTACATAAGTTCCTGGCAAAAGTCAATTCTTCTTTTATATATATATA
>JBAKGM010000233.1:40016125-40026880 GCA_037177215.1 Asparagus racemosus
TATTTTTTATTTTTTATTAATTTTAAAAATTAACTTTTGATCTTAGTTTTCATTTTTTGAAATTAGTTAGTTCTGGCATTTCAAATTTTAATTTTAATTTTGTATTTTTTAATATAGTTATGAAAATTTATTTTTATACGAATTTTAATATTATTTATATGCCAAATATCATGATTTTATTGATTTTTAAAATTTCTTAAATTCCAAATAAAAGGTATTTTGAATAACCAATGTAGGTTACTTAAATTTACTAATTAACTAAAGGTTTTATGTTACATTAATATTTTTTAAAAGTTTTGCAGAATTTATATATACAGTTATTTGTTAGTCGGCAACATGATCTTTATACATAAAGGATAAAATTTTTAATTATTTTAATATTTGTATTTAAAACATTATATTTTTTCTAATGAAAAATAAGATTAAAAATTAACTATTGTTCAGTAAAACAATATAGTTAATATTTTTTAAATTAACTAATGAATATATTAATATTTGAAATAAACTATGCATTTAATGTTTATTATCTTCATAATGATTTGATTTTTCAATATAATATTATGAAGATAAAACTATATTATTTATTATTTATTTACTGATTTATTTAATGTTTTATGAAACATTAATTTACAAGATTTAATATTAACTATTGTTTATGGATTTATTATTTATTTAGTTATTTAAAATATCAGTATGAAACTAAAATTAACTATTTACTTACTGATTTATTACATTATTATTTATTTACTTTTTTAATATATTATTGAAAAATTGAATTTAATAGGTTTAAATTTAATTGTTTATTCACTAATTTCTTATATTAACATTCATTTAATTATTTTAACTATTTATATAAAATATATGTTGATCAGATTTTATAGAAAATAATTACATAAAATAAGACGGATAGTTATGGTAAAATTAAGTCAATACTTATTTCATATTTTTCAATTGTTAAAATTAGTATTTAAACCATATTTCAATAAACTATTTTGAATTTTATGGTTTTTATTTTTAAATAGTTCTAAAATTTTATTTTTATTCATGGTTTTTAAATTTCAAATTTTGTGGTATTAATTTGAATTTATGATTTTTATTTTTAAATAATTCTGAAAATGTCTTTGTTTTGAAAATTATTTAGTCTTGGAATTTCAAATTTTAAATTGAATTTTGTATTTTTTAGATATTTGTGAAAGTTTATTTTTATACCAAATTTACTACTAATTACGAAATTAAAAATTAGCAAAATTTGAAAAAAATGTTATTAAATTTAAGTTACCAAATTTATATGCAATTCAAAATTTGAGTAAATTATTGGAGAAATATCTAACTTTAATTAAGTTACCAACTTTAGATCGTATTCGCATATTTCAACTTGTTTCAAATTTAATAGAATTTTTGAAATAAATAAATTTTAAAATTATTAAAAAATAGTAATTACGAGATTAATGAATACCTTAATTAATTTTGAAGTTTTTGTTTTTATTTTAAAATACTTCTAAAAATTAATTTTTATTCTTGGCTTTTTATTTTTTGAAATTTTTTAGTTTGGAATATCAAATTTTAATTTCAATTTTGTACTTTTTAAAGATCATTATGAAAATATATTTTTATACCAAATTTAATACTAAATTATAAGTATAAGTTACTTAAATTATGTGTATTTTTTATATGCAAATATCATGATTCTTTTTATTTTCAAAATTTCTTGAATTCCAAATGAAGGGTATTTTGAATATCCTATGTAGGTTACTTAAATTTCCATATTGAATATATAATTATTAAATTGAAATTATATTATTATTTATTTACTAATTTACTAAAAATTTCCTATTACATTAATATTTTTTGAAATTTTCATAGAATTTATATGTGTGATTATTTGTTAGTCAGCAACATGATCTATATACATAAAGGTTAATAAATTTATATTATTTTTCTTTAAAGCATAATTTTTTATAATTAAAAAATGATTAAAATTAACTATAATTTAGTAAAACAATATAATTAATATTTTTTAAATAATTAACTGATTAATATATTAATTTTCAAAATTAACTATGTATTTAATGTTTATTATCTTCTTAATGATTTGATTATTTAATATAATATTACAAAAATAAAATTATATTATTTGTTATCTATTTATTGATTTATTTAATATTTTATGACATTGTAATTTATAGGATTTAAAATTAACTTCTTTTTCCCCGTAAAAAAATCAAATTTCCCGTTAAAATTTTTGATTTATAATTAGACAGATTTCATTTTTTGTGTGAAATTTGTCGAATATTTTACAGAGATGAATAAAGAAATGGATCTTTCAACTTTCAATAAGATGATTAAGACGGAGAAACATTAATTAGAAATTATTAGAGCTTCTCTTATTTTTTGCTTATTATATCCTATGACTGGTTGATTGATTGAGAATATTTTTGGTGATGTATCATTTGTGAATGTTATTTTTTGAACATTAAACTGTCTTATATCTTAATTTCATTCAAGTTGCATTTATGATATTTTGATTTTATTCATTTATTATGAAAAAAATAAGTTTATATAATCTTAATTTTAATTATAGCTTTATATAACTTGTTTAATATCATTATTTTCTGGTGAGTACATGTTATCTAACCTCAATGGGGATGGGTGAGAGTGGAGTTAACGTGTTTTGAAGGGGGTTTAGTCGTTAGATCTTTAAAATTATATTTGGATAAGAGTGATTGAAATGCGATGAAATATAGATGAATTGCGATAAGACCGTGCTTAGCACGGGCTAAAACACTAGTTATTTAGAAGAATAATGAAAATGAGTTTGGTGCATCATAGTAGTCGTAAAAACTGATATTAACCCTATAAATATTTTATTAGAAGAGACTAATAAGTTAAGGCTGTGATTATGTCCTTAAACTAATAAAAACTTATGTGGATTAATAAGGAATATTTTTCAAAAGATTAAGTACTATTATCTTTGGTTTCTCTCATTGTTGTTGTTGTTGTTTTTTTTTCTTTTTAAGTAGCTGAATTCTTGTTTGCTATATATAATATATGGTTTGCTTTTCTTAAAGCTACGTCTCTTCCTCTGGTTTTGTTAATTGGTGGCAGTATCATTATCAATCTTTATCATAGCGTTTAGGAATTCTGTTGATAATTGGACTTTTTGTGATCGACCCTATAAACTTCTTCCTCTTCAAGCACAACATGCATGAATGAAGAAATTATAAGACTTGACTACAAATATAAGATAACTATCAATTTACATCTCAGACATTATGCATTATGTCAGAGATAACTATCAATTTATCTCTCTGACTTGCACTCTTCACACTTCTTACTCAATATAAATCATAATCATCTATTAATTGTAAATTTATTTTGCTTAAAGAGGTAGATTATTCATTAGTATCTGAATTCCTCAGCCAATAGCCTGTTTTACATTTCGCTTTCTCCGGAGAGATGGCTTCCAAGATGTACGACCGGAGATGAATCAAATAGAATCTCTACTGCGGTGTTTATATTTGTATTTCTTTTAACATCTTCGAATTCAAATAGGAATTTCTTTCCGTGAACCTCTTGAATTCGAACAAAAGAAATTTTTCGATATTAAATATATTCATTTGATTACTAGTTAATAGTTTATGAATATTAGACTATTTAATCAAGAAAATACTTTTATTTGGTTAGAACTACTTCCGTCTTTTCTAAAGAACTTAATTTTTAATAACATTTTTTTTCCTTTTATAACTATAATTTATGCATATTTAATTTGAATATTTGGTTGAAATTTATTTTGGAACCCTTTAAGTCTCTCAAATAGTACAAAAGTCAAAGTAAAAATTGTAAATTGGTTAAAACACGTATTTGATAATCAATCAAATTGAATATTTATTTTGTTAAATTATATTCGCTTATAAACCGAGTATTATAAAATCATTTGTTTACTGTTAATTAATAGATTGCCGAATCTGAAAATAACCGAATAATTAGACTTACAAGTGATAAACTATTTCTTAATTACGTGGCTCGTTTCCGTTCCCTACCAAGAAACCAACTTTCTATGCTTTTGTCTCTTTCTTATTGACTTTTATCTCCTTTCAAACTTTTTAGCCCCGAGGGAAATTTCCTTTCCTAACTGCTTTCGGCGCGAGATACCTCTTCTTACTAAGGTTTCAGCGTTTAAATTGTTCACCAGTATGATGTATTTTGAAGAAAATTTAGATGTAACTAATTAAAGCATCATCCAACAATTTATAATGATCAGAATCATTCTTATCGAATGAAGTAATCAATGGAAAATCAGGGTGGAAATGAACCAAATAGCTAGTAAGTTATTCGATACTAACTATTTCATTATGACCGATTTGGAAGTTCGTTTAACTGCAAATAAATAGTTGTATAAATGAATAGAATTTAACTAGATTTATATTTGATTCATTTGATTATCAAATATAAGTTAAAAATTTCATCTCTTATAATTTGCATTATTACACGAATGATGTTATGTTTCCGATCCATTTTATATTAATTAAACTTTTACTGTTTTTGACAAACTTTCATTATATTAGATTTTAAACCAAATTTTCTTAACAAAAATAAAAGCATAGTCTTAATTGCATAGTTTAATATTCGTAAAATATAAATCATTAATCATATAAATATAGCGTAACATTCTCTACTAAAGAATATTCAGAAAGTGTTTGTATTTGACTTTGAGGAAATTCAGAGAGTGATATTCGAATTCATATTCAAATTCGAAAACTTTAAATACAAATAAAAACACCACTTAATACAATTTGATTCGTTTCCGCCATCGAAAGTATCCACTTACTGGTCTTGAAATTCAATTATTAAGGAAAATTATACCATACTCTCTGAGGTTGCGACAATACATAAGATGACTACTTCTCCAACTAGAATTTTAAGAATGAGACCTTTAACTTATTGATTCTTTTGCAAACACGCTTCTAAATTTTGTACATTAGAAATTACAGAAAATATCTTAATAACCTGAAGTCCTTGCACGTTTGGACAAAGTGAATGTCGACATTTTGTAAATTCATGTTTATTGAGTAAACTGTATTGAATAACCAATAAACTTTTCATTTTGGATAAATATGTCTACTTATTTATACTAAGCTATCTTATACATGTTCTCTAAATAAATCAAAGCCTATCATATCTAACACAATATAATAATTTGGTACAAAGTTCAAAGTTCTTAAAAATCTTATCACACTTACAGAAATAAGTAATCAGATGTGTTATGACTACAGACTACAAGCTTTAGGCTTAAAATTTGGAACCTTAAATTTTATTTGGTTTTTATTTTTTCAATTGTGATACTTTTGGATTTTTTTAAAGGCCAAATTAAACTACAGTACAGTTTACGACAACGTATGCACAATAACTAACATGAAGAACCTCATTAAAACATATAATAGCTTACACTAGAACTTACGTAAATTAATTGCACCAACAACCTTATAAGCAAGCTTAAGATGATTTACTCCCTTTATGGTGATATATTTCTAAATCAATATAAAGTATAAAGAATAAACGATTTATCTCAACAAAGACACAGAAAATACTATCACTTTTTTTTTAATTTCTCATTAGCAAATAATGCACTGTGATGTGGTAAAGTGGTAATTTACTCGTGCTTTGCTCTTTCAATAGGCCAACAATTGCTTAAAAGGTCCTCATTGATCAATTAAACAACCTGGACCCTCAAGTTTGTACAATAGATACAAATACAGTTCGCAGGGAAAAAAAATAAGTCCTCATAAAGAGAGAGGGGAAAAAAGACTCATTAACAAATAATGCACACTGTGATATGGTGAGTGATAAAGACTACAATAACGATACCGTAATCAGTAATGTGAGAAGCAGTTTTACCAGAAGGGGAACAGAAGTGCGGACTGTTGTAGAAGCTGATCCAGACAATTCTATAGTTCCGGAGATAATACCTCCTCTATCATTAATTGATGGGGTAGGATTAGAGTTAGACGATCCGATGTTCTTGCACACTCCAAACGGAGCTCCAGCCTGAAAAAAAAAATAAAAGTTCAACAAATTGTATTAGCCTTGAAAAGGTCAAACAAGAAGCAAAAGAGTATAGGATTTGGTGGTTATATTCCTTAATCGAACATCCAAAGCAAGGTATGAAGCAGATTGGATTCATGCAGAATTCCAAATGTTTATAGAGAGTTAGTTTTTCAGTTTCTGGGGTGTAGCATGACTCATTACAATGCATGCACTTTACTGTTCTGGAGCTTTTGAATATAAGTTTGTTTTTCAGTATTATGCTGTGGATTTTGAGGTGTGACACATAACCAGTTCAGATAGGGTATCAAGAAACATTACTGCATATCTGTTTAATTTTTTCAAGTTTCCGAGTGTTTTAAATTTTTGAATTTTAGTTTTTGACATAATGCATGGCCCAGATTATCTAGGTTATGGATGCCACTAACTAGTCTATCAACATCACATGCTTTTTAAGACTGCATAATTTGCATATGATACTAAGACCATAATTGACGAGATCAACTTTACAAATATGCCTATATGGTGATATGGATGCGGGGGTGGTTGGGGTAGGTGGGGTGGCGTGGGGTGGGGGTGGGGGAGTAAGAATCCATTGAATTTTTACTTCATTTTGAGAGAAAAGGGTAAAAGATAAGAGTACAAATTGACGAGAAGGATACCGACATCTTTTTATGGGTGAGTTTAGAAAAAAAGACGATTGCTTTAACTTCAGATAATGACAGAAAAATATCACGCAAGATGAGATATTCCTTAACGGTGTTCATTAAAGAGACAAAACATCAGGTTTCAGGTTCGTGAGATACCTGGCACGCAGCGATTGTCTTGCATCCACAGAGGTTTAATCCATTTATTCTGTCTTGTATATCAAAAACACCTCCTCCATCACTTCTCTGCATCGGTTGCAACTATGTCAGTATTTTATTCATATTTCCCTTCTAAATGAATTTTCTGATTTATCTTTCTCAGAGAAGTGTTAAGATGTAGTCATACCATGTAAAAGTTGACTGCTAAAAAGTTAGGCACTACATTTCCAGATGCTTTGTAACATGCATTAACCATTTCACCAAGTGCACCTGAATGCTCTTTGCAGGCTTCATTCTGAACAGGAAGTGTTGGAAAGTAATTCATAAGAAATAAAGATGACGATTTGGAATTCAGTGGTGGCGATTCCTTTCTGTTGGGACATGAGCCTGGAACAATCCCTGGATCTCCAGCTGCCAATTGATGAGAGGCAAGCAGATAAAAGTTGCATATCAGTGTAGATAAAGAGATGAGTTAGTAAGCATTTCAATTCCTGATGCTTGGGAATGTCAAAGAAAAGAAACAATAGTTAAGATCGTACCAAGTGTCGAAACTAAGAAAATTAGTGCTTGATACATATATAAATGAATTGATTTGTTACGTGTTTGATAAAGCAGGTTTTCCGAAGACAGACCCCTACATCAGAGAGAATCCCCATTGGTCATTAAGAAACCCGTCATTGTAAATTGATTGGCTAGCTTGAACCACGCTGACCCAAGCAGGTCATCTTATATGAACCGTGAGTCCAAACTTATTACCTCATCCATTACTCCTAGTCAATGTCATATTAAACCCACTGTTTACATGACATGAAATAAGCACACAAGACACTTCCAACAATATCTCCCCATACCTCATAAGTTTGAGCTCAACCACTGACTTAAAATCAATGGAGATAGAACCTCAAAACATTTTACAAAAACACCAAATAGCACTGAAGAATCAGAATGTGACAGCATGAGTGAGATGCCAAGGAACACCACAATACGTGAAGTCCACATTGAGCTCTAATACATTACAATAATGTCTCCAAGAAATACAAGCATGAAGGTATCTCACCATGAGGTGTGATGCTGCTTACGTGGTGCAAACGCCCATGAATCGAGATGGTTGGCTAAAAAGGACTGACCAGTTCTCTCTAAATAAACTATATATCTATACTCCTGCTAGATGTGGACTAAACACATCTGCCTTTGCTATCTTGACCAGAACATCCAACTTGTACAGAAACAGACACAAGAAAATAAAACCATATCCATTATTTGTTAAAATGGAAGATACAATAAGATAAAGTAAGCTTGAGAAAGTAGTATTGAAAATTGTTCCAATTTGCTGCCTTGTTATGCCTCTATCTACTTACTAATCGGTTTATTCAGTCTGATTGAAAAGTTGAAAAGGACTTTCTTGCTTGTTGTGAGAACATCAATATCATGTTTCAATCCGTGTACATAGAAAATGATATGAAAAAGTAAAGATCCAGAGAAAAATGATGCCTCACAGCAAGATCCCTGTCAAAGTAATGAATATGCAAGCTATAGGTAGTAAGAGGGTAGAGTAAAAGAGCAAGATGTTCGACGTATGTTTAACATTAATTCAGGCGGAACGACTTAATTCTGGGAAGAATAAGCTAGAAGTTAGACAGAGCTTTTGGCAGAACTCATAACGTCCAGTAAATAAAAACAAATGTGGAGTTTACAGTGAGTTCCTGAGGGACTCAGATCTTGCAATAAGCAATTGGTACAAAGTTAAAGAGCCATGGAAAGAAAGAAAAATTACTAGCTTGCGATAGAAACAAGATATTGCGATCAGTCCAACGCTCAAGAGGAAGGATGGAACAAGGAAACTCTTGCATAATTTAAACACCCTGCACTTTTGCCAGCCCCAAGCCCATATAATGAGGATTGCCACAACCAACATATTTTTTGTGGAATAAATGTGGAATGAATCCTTCCAAGAAGTAAAGGAATTCAGAGACGTCGACCATCAGGGTTAAAGGCTTTGCTACTGTTGATGTATGTTGGAAGGAAAAGGTTTAGCTTGTGAAGAAAATGCCATTGAAATTCTACACATTCCAAAGTCTTTACAAGATATATTAGTGACCATAATTACATGCAAAAAGTATGAATAAGTAATGCGAAAGTTAACATGTGCATCCAGAGTTTTAACCCATCTTTCAACTTCTCTGCCATGAACTTAGCAAGATCATCAATAGTTGCTTATTAAGAACTCAAGGCTGCTCAAGCCAGTGGCTTTTTGTACCATGGAAACAAAAGATTTTAGTTATCAACCTATCCAACTAAAATGCGTTACATAGCCATTGAACAATAAATCCAATATATTGATACTGATTGATACTCGTCCTGATTGACAAAGCCTCTAAGAATGTAAAAATGAGATTATATTTCATAAATGGTCTAACAAATATGAGAAAAAAAAATACAAACATATGAGATAAAGATAAATGACCAACAATAAATTGAAACTATCTAACAGAAGCTATCATTAGAACTTACGCTCATTTTCCACCATGTATCGCCACTGATAAGCAATCCCTTCATCTGCTTCCTTTGATGCAATATTAGTAAAGACCAACAACCGGTGGTTCCTTGCAACCATATCCGACACACTCGGCCAATCTTTACCATTAGCAGGCATCGCTGTCACAGGGTACCAATACTTAGTTAACCCAGAATCCGTAAATAGCTTGGTCAACCCCTTTGGAGCACGAACATAATCTTCAATTATTATAGTCACGATCTCTGAAGGGTTCTGGGATAAAAAAGTTTCCACCTCCTTTAAAGTATTAATCGCCGGTTCCTGATACCCAAAATAAAAATCTATGAATATAAATTGAACATGAATTGTTTGTCAAAATTCCTTAAAAGAAGGAGCAACTCACAAATGCAGTGAAGTTGTAGCACTGCCCTTGAAACGAATGGCAGAGCCAAACATCCCCCTCAAAATCGTACATATCAAGCATCAATCCCCTAACACCATTCTAAATCAAGAATCAAGTCAGAAATTAAACTATACCTAAGAAATCAACCCACAAAAATAACCCTATAAAAAGCATTACCCTAAGCTGATTCGTGACAGTATCTTCTTGATTATAAAATGTAACCCTCGGAACTCCAGTAGAAGATGGCTCATCAACAATCGAGAACGAATTGTGCGTCATTATCCAAGTATACTTGTTAAAAGGTAAGTCCTTCACCTACAGAAGATCAAGTTTTTCAAAGTGTTAATTGCACTTTAATGTCAAAAATTTCAACAATTATTCATCAGAATTTAAGTTCGACCCCAAAAAACTCAAAATTTCACCTCTTCTAATTCTTATATCTTCTGCATCATCAATGTACATAATTTTCTGTAAAACCTAAATCCCGTATTTCTCTTCAGCTACTTAACCCTAAACCCATTGAAATTAAACATTTAATCAATTTCTTCACTTTTCCAAACACATGCCACTTAAATTCGGCACTAAACTGTAGCAAAAACACCCGTCGCAAAACAAAATTCTGAGTCTTTAAGTTAAAAGTGGTGAAATTTTAGGCCTTTTCTGGCAAATTTAAACCCCAGCCTATCAAAGTTAAAAAATGCTAAAATTTAAGGCAGTAACTTGCAATAAAGCCCTATCAAGGATTAAAACCCTAAAAAGAGCTGAAATTGAGAGGTCGTAGGGTTTACGATTGAGGCGGGCTGGTTTGCTTGCCCGCGGACGCAGATGGGCTGCTTCTTGCCGGCGGCGGCGCACGTGCCGCAGTAGAGTCCGGCGGAGCAGTCGTCGGCACGCGAGCAAGAGTCAAGAAGCTGGAAGAAAGCAGTCGAATTTAGTCAATTTTCGTTAGGGATTGGGGGGTGGGGGGGGGGGGGGGGGCACGTGACTGAGGCCACAGAGGGGTACCTGCC
>JBAKGM010000233.1:40058281-40081574 GCA_037177215.1 Asparagus racemosus
TCGCATTAAATATGCTGACAACCCCCTTTACTCCACCATCCCTCACGGTATTTAAGGTACCTCGAACCCATGCTACTGCAGACGCCGCCAATCCCATCCCATTTATGGCGAATAGACAACGCCAACTCTCAGTCCACTCATAGCTTGACACCTGTCAACGCATACTAATGTGATAGGGACATGTTGCTGTGGCGGGCGCATACAGGAGCTGACCCAGTAGTCTCACACCACGTGGAGGAGGGGGCTGACTTAGCAGCTGTCTCTTAAAAGACAAGAATACCCTCCGAACCCTAAGTATAAATAGCGGTAACGATACTGAACAAGGAGGAATTTTGATTCCTAGTTATTTTCGACGGCATATAATCTTCTGCTCATTACTAACTTGATCGTCAGAGGGACCACCGGAGATCCCAATTTCAACCCTTCCACAGGTACTCGTGCGTAGGTGAACCCCCTGACCGGAGCAACACCACCGGGCATTAGGAGAGAAGGCGAGCCCCGCTTCCTTAAAAACTAAAGTCGCACCGAGGTTAGTGGATGTTCGATCGTATACATCAACAGTAACAAGGAACCATAATTAAATGCAATTAAATAAAAATAACTGCATCACATCCTACACCAAAATTTTTCGCTACTCGTTATAGGTTTAAGAACCCTTTCCCTGCCTACAGAGTGTTCTTATAGAATATGAACTGGACATTTATGTATCAAATTTTTTGTTAAAAACTTTATTTGTAATAGGAAATTTTTCTTAACTAATTAGACATACATGTAAATTGAGTAAGCAACTTACCAAAAGCTCGTTTGAAGTTTTATCTAACTCCGTATATAGCTTATTTAAACAACATGCGAGTACTTTTTAAATCGCAAGTATTGTTAACAGCTGTAGATAATCTGCATCACATGGAGATTTATATAAAATAAAATCGCAGCTCTTTCTAAAGATTTAAGTTTCCAAATAAAAATAGATTTTAAATATTCCAAATAAAAAATTAAAAGGGAAACTCAAGATTTAGAAAGTAAAATAAAAAATAAAATCCTAGAATTTGTCAAAAAAGCAAAGAAAGTAGAGAGAGGGGGGCAACATGTGTCCTGGTGAGACGCACCATGTGTTTGCATCCCAAGAGAAACCCCCCTTCCATATGCATCCACACCCTTTGGCTCCTCTACTTATGATGAGGACACACCTCTTCCCCTATTTATTTATGCCCTAAAATTATAAAATAAATTAGACCTGAAAAAAAAAAAATCAATCAACTGGGGGAGGAGAATCCAAGCTCTCATTTGCAATTAGCAAAGAGAAAATTCCTCCAAATTCCCCTTTCCCCTCTCTTTCTCACCTCTTATCATAAATCCAATCGTCTTCTCCTATTTTTATTTAGAAATTCCTCTTTCCCTTTTCCAATTGGGAGGCATCGGTAAAGTTGCTGGCTTTATTGGGGTTTCTCTTTTAAGGGGAAGGGAAGAGGGGGAAAAAACTTGTTTTTCTTCTTTGTTTCAGCTCGATCTTTTGGTTCTAAGATCAGTTTTTGCTCAAAGGTACGTTTTTAAAAAAAAAATAAAAGTATTCTTTGATCACTTGCAATTTTGATGTTGTGTTGAGCTATGAGGAAGATCTGTGGAGGGATGTCATGTTAGAATTTTTTTGGAATCTGGGTTCGTTGAATATTTTTATTTGGGTTTTTTTTAGTTAATTCCTTCTTGATCAGTTTTTTTGTTGATGAAATCGTCTTGGGTTCTCACTGTGGTCACCAAGCTCCGATCTTTTTTTTCCCTAGCTGGTTTGATCATCTATTGAATCGGATTAGATGGTAAAGGTTTTAGCTTTGGTATCGATTAATGCACGTCTCAGTTTTTTCGAGCTCTGGCTTTTGTTCTTACGATGACGGTGATACCGATGATTGCTGTGAAGATGCTATTAGATTGTTAAAATGCTTAGAAAACAAGTGTAGATAGCAGTTGTGCTATCTGCAGTGTTATTTTGTTTGCAAAGCAGATGATATTGATGCATGCTTGTAAACTAGGATGAGGAAAGTTAAAAGCACTTAATGGATAGATATTAACTTGGAATTTTGACAATATAGCTTTTGGTGCACATGCCAATTAGATTGGATGGCTCGATGTAATTGCAAGCTTAATGCTTGACAAAATCAGTGGTTTTCAGTATTGTGTAGGGGCATGACTTCAAGCAGCAAGGTCGAAACTGGTGTAGATGAAACCAAGGTAATTGGTAGCAGCAGATTGTGTAGATGTACTACAAGTTACAAGGTTGCCTCTTCTAGAAGCTCTTTGCAGCCTTTGCAGCTTAGGCTTGTATATGAACTCATTTTTTATAGATGTAGGATGGATGCATGACACAACCAATCATTGTGATTAGTATCTCTGAGGATGAAAGTAAATTCTATTAATCATGTAGATCTTGCCATTCACTTCTCAAGAGCTTGCATCATCTAGGCATGGCAAATGGGAACTATCAGCAATCCAATAGTTAGTTTTAGAGGTCTGAGGCGGCTAGGGGATAGATGATAGATTATGAAGACAATCTCGAATTCCTTATCGATCTCTAAATCCTACTCGATAAGGATTTCATATTCTTTTAGAGGAGGCTCCAGTTATTCACATTAACAATCCAATGGTTCCATCCCAAGCATTGGGGTTTGGTTAAACGAATCCTGGGGTTTGGTTACATGAATCCTTTATCCGGAGCTCATTGGAAAAATGTTGAATGGCATATCGTGCTATTTTAGATGAAATAACAATCCAATGAACTCTTGTTCTGAAAGTTACCTAAAATAAAATGCAAGGTTAGGCGATAGAAATCATAATATATGGATTTCAATTGTGCTAATTCTATTTGGACTTTGTGATATTATGTTCATTGTAATTGAAATTTTAATTCAAATGAGGAGAGTAATTAATATCTTTTAGGACATTCTTCTCAATTATGGTGGTAAACCTACAAGAAAGAGACTTCCACAAGAAGGCTACTGAATACTTTATTTGGGTTAGGGTATATAATTTGTTAAATTGATTTATGTGAATACTTCTCATGTAAAATCTCTAATCCTTTTTCGGTAGCACTTAAAGTTTGAAGGGAAAAAAAAGGTTAGAACACACTAGAGAAAAATAGAGTACAGATATATATATTTGATTTAGTTATATACAATGAGTTTGAGGAAAAGTCAAGTTGAGAGGGTAAGCAACATGTCATCTGGTGAATCACACCACTTGTATTCATACCAAAGAAATTTCCTTTTGATATGTTTCCATACCCCCTCGGTTTTAGTCTTTTAGACTTTCACTTGTTATTATAGGGACCCATCTTTCCTATTTATTTATATTAGTAAATCAGCCAGGCTATCTAAGCATTAGCATTAGAAAGAATAAATTCCTGCAAATTTGCTTTTCTTCCCACCGCATCTCCCTTTTCTTTCTCTTTACTAAACCAATATCCTTCCCCATTTTTCTCGTATTCCCTTTTTTCTAACTGATAACGATCAGTATGCTATTACCTTTATTGGGTGCTCTCTTTCAAGGGAAGAGAAAAATGAGACTTCAGAGTTATTAAAATACCGTATAAAGAGAGAGGTGAAAGAAATGGTTTTATGATATAACCCGCTGGGAGAAAATAGCAAAAGAAACAATTTTCTTCATTTTAATTCAATCTTGTTAATTCCAGGATCAGATGTTGCTAGAGGTTAGGTCCTCTCATTTATTGTCTCTTTCCACTGTGATTATCCATTGATTTGGTGTTTTAATGATTTATTTAGAAGATCTGTTGATGGCTATCAAGTTTGGAATTCTGGGGCATCTTTTCTTCTGTATTGTGCTTTCTTTCTTTCTTTCTTTTTCCTATTTATAATATAAACTTTTTGGATTCATCAATGATATCTATGTCTATATATCATGTCTAGAGTTTCGTGTATTTTTTGTTCTTTTATTTAACCTTGGTTTGCTTATTTTTCTTTAATTTTTATTTTAATGAATTCCGCTTACGAACATATTCTACCTAGAGCAACTTAAAGCCTTAGATGATCAAATCATAACTGTCCCCGTTTAATTCTCTGTCCCGACTCCGCTGCATATATTTGTGTCATGTTATACAGAACTTTCAGTATAAATTCTGTTTATAGATGATCAAGAAAACGTTATATCTTGGTAGAGACAATAGTTAACCAAGCAAACCTTTGTAATTCAGAGTCATTATGTAGTTCAGTGTGCTTCTGTATGAAAACCTGACATTATCCATCTATAATTAATATGAGTGTTCCCCATCCTCGTTAACATGTTCCCATTCTGATATGACTTTCTTAAGTGCTGCTAGTTTGATATGCTTGAGTTGCAAATAATTTTATGCAATAGTTGCTATCTATCTAGACAATAGTTATGCATTAAAATATATAGTTTTTCCTTCCTAAGAAGATAGCATATTTTCGAGTCATGAAGATTAGCAAGAGGGAATTCAATATCTAGCCCGAACTATTTTTTGTTTCTTTCAGGAAGTTTGTGCAACTGTTTAAGGCCGAAGGAGCACCTTTGAATCCATCTCTAAACCTTTTGAAGAAGATCTTCAGGTTTAGTGGGAGCACTTTGTCATGGATCAAGAAATATTATTGACCAATGTGATTCTCAATCCAGTAGAAACACCAAACTTGCCAAGCTCTCCAGTGTTTGCCACTGATGCTAATCCACCTTTCATAGATCTGTCCGATGAAGACTCTGCTGATTTGAGCATCTGGAGCTCAGGTGGACCAAGCTCTAGCCGGCATTCAATAGATCAGGTTGCTCATGGCGGGCCCAAGATGGAGCATAGCTGGGCCCCTTCTTTGTCAATTAATGGGATACAGGGATCAAGGACAGAGGAAAGGCAATTAGAATTTACCAATGTGCTTCCCATAGAAAATGTGAATTTAAATCTAAACAACGATCCAGTGGATGATGGTCACTCGTTTTCACAAAATCCCAGTTTCCTTCAAAACTCAGACCACAATTTGGTTCATGGAATGGGTCAATTTTCAGCTCCTTCTAGTGCTGGCTCATCTGGTTCTCTTCATGTTATCTCGTCAGGTAGTTCTTCAAATCCATCAGGAAGTGGAAATACATTTGATGGTCGGCGTTTGTCCTGCAAGAGGAAAAGCATTGAACAGTGTTCTTCAAGTGGAAGTCCGAGTTGCCTTTACCAAGGGGAGAGTAGTTTGATGCATCCTTCTTTTCACCAGAGTGCTAATACTACTTTAAGTATAAATCCTCCTGGAGAGCAGCTGAACTTAAGAAGTGCTAATACTACTTTAGGAAGCACAGAAGGCTCACAGAGAAATTGTCGGATCAGAATCAACCCTCCACAAACTGTTGTTTCCCCTCCTAACCAGTGGATCCCAGGAAATAATCTTATGACCTCTAATCTTTTTTCTACCCGCCAAGTATCCAATCCATATGTTCCATCACAGCAAGCAGTTGACAGAGGAACTTCTTTGCAACTTCCTTCCTTAGTCCCGAACATCCACCCATTCCCTGTGAACATAGCTTCTAGTTCAAGAACAGCCAGTTCTTCAAGATCTCTATCCATTGCGGGGCAAAGTTCTAGTGCATCAAGTTTACCAAGGAACACTATTTCCTCCGATATGAGGCATTTGATGCAACACTCGTCAAGTTTGAGTCTAGCTCCAACACCCCAAGGTAGAACGGGTCCACCGGTGGTTCAACCATCGGGGCCCACCTGGATTCCTCATCAAAATCCACCGACCCAATATCAACGGAGGTTGCCTGTGGTTGCTCGGCGGTCCTTGGTTCCTTCTGTGCCCTCTCACTCAACTCCGGGCGTCAATGTTCCCCCTCAATCTTCTTCTGCTTCTTCGAGTAACCTTCAAGAGCTTAGAAACCAAAGTATTGCTGCTTTGCGCCTTCAACAATCGTACTTAAGGTCTGCAAATGGTGTTCTTGCTGATCTCTCAGCTGTCCGGTCTCTGGCGGCTACAAGGGATAGGAGCAGGGTTTTATCAGAGGTTCATATCATGCACTTTCAACTTTTTTTTAACAGTCAGTGAATTATTATACTTGAAGATATCACACTGCTTACTTGTATGAATTCTTTTGCCAATAATTCTGTGTCTTGGTATTATATATTCTTTTAACCATTGTTTTATATATCCCCCACATGGCCGATATATTGGCCAATGTGTTTTTTTTTATAATGCTTGCTGCAAAGCGATATGGTTTCGATATCCTTTATTGCTTTTGGTAATTTGTGGGTGATATATGTGTTTTCTCCGATATATCAAGTGACATTTCAGCCTTAGAAAATCAGCCAAAATTTTGCAATATCGATTTAGACATTTATTTGTTTTAAAAGATTGATTTGGATTTATGGTCTAATCCAAGTCTGAATCCAAACAAATATCCGCTTATCTAAGTTACTGGAAACAAGAGTTAGGACTCGTTTGAGACCAAATTCTTGTGCAAAAATTTTCAAAAACACCACATTTCTCAACTGCTCCATTATTTGGTCCAACAAAGTGTGGATATTAATATCCGTTAATATCCGCCATCGGACATGGAATTTTTGCATTCGACATGTCCCCAACATTGGACATTTTTCGGTATGTCGCTGACATCGGACATTTAGAACACTGCTCTTGACAAATATGTGCGCACACACACATACACATGACACTCCAAAATTTGTTAAATATCTTCACACGATGACACTCCAATATTTGTTGAAGATCTCCACATACACATATGCCACTCCGATATTTGTTAAATATCTCCAATATCTGCCAATATCCGCCAACAGATATAGAAATTTTCTATTCAGCATGTCCCCAACGTCAGACATTTAGAACACTGCTCTTGACAAATATGTTCTTTTTTCCAATTGTTATATGTTCTCTTGACAAATGTATACCTACGTTCTTTCCTGAATAGTGTGTTCATGCCACTATACAACATGGAGATGAATGTATAAAGCATGTTAAGTTTATATGCTCTTTCTTCTTTTATATCATCAAAATCTTGTGCGCTTTACAAAATCAGGGTGGTCCGTTCTTAGTTGATCATTGGAGGAAGAGCTTAAAAATCATATTTGTAGTTTTAGTTCCTTTTACTGCATATGTGCATTTTCAAATTTCTGTCTTAAACGATTGTATTGACCTTATTGTTCTCTTATTTGACCTTTTTGTTCCCATATTTCCCATTTCTGTTTGTAGCAGATTCGTCATGCACTTGCAAGGAGGGGGGAACATATGCAACTGGAGGTCAGCTTTCCATCTAGTTCTTATGTTTTACTACTATATCGATGTCCTGAACTATTTGCAAGTGTAGGAAAATTTACCCATTCTCTTGTTATGAACAACCAATTGTCTTTCCAGGAGTCCTTTTGTTCATCCTTAATTAAATTCGAGAACCTTCCGTTATAGAGAATCACTTCACTTGCTTGCATCCTGAAGGGATGTTTCAGCGACATTTTCCTAGTTGGAGTGACATTTTGTCACTCCTGAAAATGTTCTGGTAATGGTCGGAGATAATGTGAAGGGGAAATATCCGGGCTTTATTTTTCCATTTTTTCTAGTACTGGACTTCATGTTGAAATGATAATGATGTTGGCATCACGTTAAATGCTGGAGAGAATGAGGAGGGAAAGACTTTGCATTCTTTTGGATTTTAGGTACAGTTTAGGCCTGCATAAAGCATAAATGTCACATTAGCATTATTAAACCATACATCTTAAGACGGATGGCATTCATTTCTACCAAACCAATTAAGCAATATAACTTGTACTGTGATTTTGTTGTACGGCTGTTGTTGTCTTTGGTTCAGTTACCTTTTCAAGAAAATTTTCCTTCACAATCCTTGTTATTTTCTTTGTCTATGCACTTGCTCTCATTAAAGCTTTCCTTTCCATGTCCTTCCTAGTTTTTTTTTTCTGGGTCTTGTTCATTTTAATTCCTCAATGAAGCACACACATGTTTGGTTTCTTGTTTTGTACCATAAGCTCATGTCAAGAGTCACCGTTACCAGTAAGTATTAGTTACATTAGAGTTGCTTCCTTTCGGGATTTTATGTGGATATTATAACAGGGAGTGCAGGGCGTGCTGTTGTTTGACCCGTCTGTACTTTATGGAGGGGCTGCCGAGTTGCATGATAGGCACAGAGATATGAGACTTGATGTCGATAACATGTCTTATGAGGTAGTTAAAAATGAAGTTTGTGTTGCATAGATCAGAATTATCTTTTAATTGTGAAGATAATGTTTAAACATTGAGCTTAATTTTTTTGCAGGAGTTACTTGCGCTAACAGAGAGGATAGGAAACGTGAGCACTGGGCTCAGTGAAGAAACAATTTTGAAGCACTTGAAGCAGCGGAAATATATATCCCTTACGGAGGAAATACCCAGTGAAGTGGAGCCATGTTGTATTTGTCAGGTATGAGGCAATTCAGTATCTTGAGAGTTCTTTTTTTGTCATGGAAGTTGGCTTTGAAAACTGTTTTATATAAGTTTGGTATTTAGTAACAGGTATCCAATGTCCATATGATTGAGTTTTGCACTTTTTCTAAGTTTAGCTGTATTGGAAAAATTGCAAAAGTTCCCTCCCAAGTTTTTAAAAGTGACGCTTTACCCTCCTCATTTTCAGTTCCTAGTCAAATGATCCATCAATTTTTTGTTCTAATAATTAATTTTCACTATGATAACTATATACATCTTTTTATGATACTAGAGATAATTGTCACATCCTATGACCGAAGTTTTTAATCCAAGATTATTTCATGTAAAGTTGAAATGAAGGGTTCAATATTTTTTGAAACCCAAAGGGGGTTTCTGTCAATATGTAAATGTTGGGGGATTTTATCCTATCTATATTTATTGAGTCCATTCCTGGTTTAACCATGGGTTGAAAATAGAAGAGAAATGCAGAAAAAGTCTACTTTTTCTGTGGGATGGGAGAGGTAATAGACAGGGCCTCCATTTACTTTTCTTTAGGAGTTTCTGTTTTATTAGACCCCCAAATCTTTCTTAATTCTATATTAGACCCTCTAAGCTTCTTATTTCTAAATTAGACCGCCAAATTTTCCATATTTGCTTGAAATGGGGTCCTATGTAAATCAACTTAACAGATTTAGCGTTCTTATTTAAAACAACTTAATACAAATATGTAGGGGTCTAGTATGAAAAAGCCCTTTTCTTTATTTTTGATATCTTTATAGTACACTCAAGTTACCATAGATGGTGCATTTTTTCTGTTTATTTCTGCTTATGGATATACATTTTCTACTTATTGGAGTCACCGAATTCTAGTAAAATGTAGATTTTATTTATTTCCATCTAGCAGGCTCATAACAAGGATCTCTTTCTCTTTTAACTTGCAGGAAGAATATGTGGAAGAGGACAATGTTGGAAGACTGGACTGTGGGCATGATTTCCACACTGCTTGCATCAAACAATGGCTAACAATGAAGAACTTGTGTCCAATTTGCAAAACTACGGGCATAAACACATCAAAAGACAGATAGATGAGAGGCACATTGCTCCCATCTAACCCAGATTGAAAAAGAAATGGAAGGTTGAGGCATTAATGAGTGATGGCTTTCTTTGCCCCCAAATAGATTATAGAGAAGCCCATACATTGGTTGGATAATACATTCTTGCTTTATTTTTATTTAATATTTGTTGTCCTTTTTGTTACTTGTCATATGGTAATATTATTCATTTTATGGAAATTCTTTGGCTGTTTTGCATTTAACTTCTCCATTATATGGTCTGCAAGGCTTTTATTTGCGCTGTATTGTTTGATTGCATGGTTGGTGCTCTCTTGCAAAGGTTCTTGAAACTGAGGGGTTTTAAATATTGTAAGTGGTGTGGTTGAGCTCATTGAGTTTGGGCAGAGGTCCTGTATGTAAATCCAAAATGTGGTCTGTTGTTGACTCTGAGCTTAAAATCTTATTTATTTATTTATTTATTATTTATGGCTGGTCAATTGTGAAGTGTAGTTTTTATGGACCAAGCCATAGTTAGCTAATTTTGCTCCAAGTTTACATGCACGCTTTGGTCAAAATTGTGTAGCTTCAAAATGCTGTATCTTTGTAGCTTCATGGGCAACGACAAGTTTCATTGAAATTTTCCAATGTTTCTATTTTCCTTCATTTTGTTGGTGAACAGCTGTTGCAGAAAAATTATAAGGTCGAAAGCTGAAATGTGCTCAGCAGCAGACTTGTGAATGCTTTTAAGTCTAGAGTCTCTTTCGCTGTACTATATATTTTTTAACACTTGTTACTCACTTTTGAGTTTGAAAAGGACTATCTACAGCACGTGTGTTTTTTAATATAAGGCTGTGTAGTGAAAATTAAACATCATGTACTCTGTTAAAAGATATTGGATTATTTGCTACATACTCAATTTCTTTCATGCAATTTTCTTCTGTTTTCAACTTTTAAAAGATTTTTTTTTTTTGTGATAACAGTCATTTTGATGCCTCTTTACGTGATATTTTCCACTTTATTTTTCATTTTTAATTTGATTTCACTTTATTTTCTAGATGAAATGTGTGGTTGAATCATTTCAAGGTTGCATCAATATTCAACTTTGCAGTTTCCTTTCTTTTTTTTTTATTTTTATTTTTTGTTTTTTATCTTTTCTTATCTCTGTGCTAAGCTATGGAGGAAATATAAGTATGTCAAAATTATTTGCAAATAATGTTTAAAAATTCCCCGAAATTATTTGAAATATTGTTCCTAAATAGTTAAATGCAGTACATTAAATTCATAGATGCTGGTTTTCTTTCAATTGTCTACCTGGAGAGTTAATTATGAAGTTAATGTCCGTAGTTCCACTCCGGTAGACCGCACGTCAATTCTTAATAACAGATATTTCTATCATAGATGGAATAAATAATGATCATTATCTTGGCTCATCAAAGTTTAGCAACACCACAAATACAATTATTCAGTCATCAACTTTGAACCAAACAACATCGCGAACAGCTCCAAATATTCCCTGCTCATATTTATTATCACGCCTTATTCCTTTAGCCTACTTTTGGGGGATAATCTTTATGCCTAAGCATCTTCAGAGGATATCCTCAGGATTTTGGCCAGGGAAGAGATCCATCAGATCATTGAGCTCCAAAAACTCCCCATACCGTGGGCTATAACTCACTGGCCAATTAATCACAGTGCCTGCAGGATCTTCTTCCATTGAGTCATCAGCTTCTTCAACCTGCACAAGGTTAAAAATGTCATACTCAATATTTTCGAAAAGGGTTAATTATGTGTAGACCCCCTTACTATCCCCCAGTAGTGGATAGATCCTATGTAGTTCTATTGTTGCCAATAGGCCGCTGAAGAAAACAAAATTGTTTCTTGACGGGTAGACGTCTTGAGTGTAAAAGAGTGAAAAAAATTTCAGTTAGCGGGGTCTATCTGCAACTGGGTCATAGTATAAGTAGTCTTTCGGCGATAATAGAACTATAAGGGGTTTATACGCAATCCGGCGACAGTATAAGTGGTCTCTTCGCGATAATAGAACTATAGGGGGTCTATACGCAATTGGACGATAGTACAATGGGTCTACGCAACTAATCCTTTTGAAGATGATAGGAAAAAAAACAAGAGTCTTTGGTTTGTGATTTTGAATTAGATTATAGAGTGTTACCTCTGGAATCTCCTCTGCCAGTGCTTGCTCCTTGCTATCTTCTTCTATTATGTTTATTTCCAAGGTACGGTCTTCTTCAGTCTGCAAAAAAGAGCATTAAAAATTCTTTATAAGCAATTTTTTTTTTCTATTGATAGACTATAAAATATATGGAAGCTCTGTCTATGAAAATGAAAGGTAAGGTGCTTAAATATATTTTTATTACATGAGAATGAACTGGTTTTTTCTATTGTAAAAAAATTATTGAATCAATGACAACAGAATTAATTTGATAGAGGGGTAACTGTAGGGCAACATCACAAACTTTCTTCATGTTCATTTCAAATTAATAGGATATGAGTGAGTAGCTAGAAATTTGTTAAAACACACAACCGAGGGGAAAATAAGTTTCTTATATTTGTAATATAAGTTTGGAAAAATCAAGTAAACATGCTCAAAAGTACTAGGAACTAATAAAGTTCACATTTAAATCAAAAGAAACATGAAAATGAGGGTAATAAAATACAAAGTACAGTTACTAGTAGAACTGGGAATTGCAGTCAATTACCTCATTCTCCTCAGTGACAGTGGACATCCAGTCTTCATCTCCGATGTCTTCCTCCTCTACTTCAAGATCATTAAGATAGAAAAAAAATTCGGCATTATCATTTCCATTAGCCATTTTTTTGGTTTTTTGGAATATTTTGGTTAGTGGTTTTAGCTAGTACTATTTTCGAAGGCTCGATATTTGAAGAAAGAAGCATGGGGGTATTTATAGATTGTAAATGACTTTTGCGTATCTGTATATTCATTTTTCCTTCGATAAATTGTTCTGAAAGTTTTTCGTAGCTTGCGTATTACGATATATGTTACCTTTTTTAATTTATTCGAAATCTAAAGCGACAAAAAATTTAGCGCAAAGAGGATGAATCTAAGACTCACCTGATCAAAAGTTTTGACGAAAATTGCGCTAAATTCAGTTGCTCTGAGAATAAAATGAACAAGTTCATGTGACAAATGAAAACATATCTGTTTTGTAGGATCATTAGCAATGCACATTCCTTCAACAAAAATAAATTTCCAAACATTGCTTCATGCTTCCAAAGAGAATTGGTTTTTTGATAAATAATTCATATTTGTTGATTTTGTTTTGCGTTCACATAGATCTTGTGCATCCACCATTATAAGAATTTACGTTGATTACACGTATTTACATTCTACTATAACTTTTCTTGTTAAATTAGAAGTTGGTTTTTGTAAGAATCTTAAAACCAAAAACGCATGCTTTATATAAAACATGTCAATATTCTTTCCACTTCGAAAACTCTTAGAATTAAAACAACATTGCCTAGAATAATGCACTTGGGCTAAAGTTTAAGCTCATGAAAGAATCTGCTTTTGTTTAAATGGCAAAGATTCTGATAAAGAGATTGCATTTACATTTAAGCCAAAATGTTGCACGTAAAAAGGAAAATAAATGCAAATGGACATCCCTTTAAAAAAAAAAAAGGTAAATGGACATCCTCTAATCTTGTTCTAAAACTTCTATACATGAGAGACATTCAAAGGGCTCGCTTGGTGTAGTTAATTATCCATTCGGTACGTTATTTCCAACTACTACTTTTAAGTAAACTAAATTAACTGTAAAGAGCTTTTTACATATTTGACCCCTACTAATAATTCCATATTAGTCTCTCAAATCTTAGAAAATGCTCACAAGTCCCTTGAATCCTATATGGTCTCGCAAATTGACCCCTCAAATCATTGAAATTGCTCATAAGTCCCTCGAATCCTACATGGTCTTGCAAATTGACCCCTCAACGACCAAAATGCACCCAGCTTTTGTTCCCCCAATACCCTTGGGTTCACGAAAGCATAAGTCGAGGAGCATTTTGGTCACTGAAGGACCAATTTGCATGACCCCATAAGAATTGACGGACTTTGGAGCAATTTCAAAATTTTGAGGCACTACTACAGAATTATTGAAGATTTGAGGGACCGATATCTAAAGGAACCCAACTTTTAAACATTGCTATAGAAAGTAGGGGGTTTTTTAAACTTTAGTTCCTTAGATCTTCTATATTTTGACTTAGTCCCTCAAAGTATGGAAATTGCTATTAAGTCTCTCACTTCATAAGGTATTATGGATAAGTCCCCAACATCATGGAAATTGCTAACTCGTCCTCCAATTCTTAAGTTATTTCAAAATTGCTTTCTCGAATCAAGAGTAAAAGTATCGATATGAGACAAATTAGTCCCCTTAAATAATCCGCACTTCCATTAGGTCCCAAGATTCTCAAATTTTGCTTCAAACTAATCCCTTTAATTGCTAATTATATTGTTGATTTGAGAGACTAACATTGAAATAGCTTAAGAATTGGAGGACCTAGTAGAAATTTCTATGAATTGAGGGACTAATTTCAAAATATTTTAAGAACTGGGACACCTTGCAATTTCAATGATCGAGGGATCAAATTAAAATGTGAAAGATTTAAGGGACCAATGGAACAAAAACCTAATCAGACCTTCATCAAATTACGATCCAAGTTCCAAATGGATGGATGAATTAAACTCGCTTTGCTTTCACTCTTTGGGTCAGAAATTGAGACGCCAACCGCCGTATCACCGGCAGCTGTCGGTTTCCTTGGCGGCCGGCGGCGAAGGATCAAGAGCCAAACTCTCTCGGTCCCGCTGGCAAGTGGCGGTAAAGGGTTCGGTGGTTTTCAGGGCTCTCGATTCCCCCCATCGTAAGCTTCTCTTCAGCTTAATTACGACGAACCCTTGGTTTTCTTTTTTGTGTTCTTTTTTTTTTATTTTTAAAGTTGTAATCTTGGTAACGTAATTTCTAGGTCTAGGGTTTTGGCTATCATTTGATTGGTAAGGAACTGAATGCGTAAAGTTGCAGAAAGCTGATGCAATCGAGACCATGAAATTATTTTTTTTTGAGAGAATTTTGGTAATTCCTGAAGAACGCCATCAAAATGTCCTTTTTCTTTTGAGTGATTTTACAATTCGAGTAACTTATTACTTGTATCTTGATCACCATTTGAGTAGCTTAATTATTTCCATCAAAATGGTGTTAATAGTAGTCCAATTGTATAATGCATTTAAGTCTACTTCCAAGCTATTATGGAGTTCCCAGTAGTTTGTTTCGTTAAAATTTCTCCATATGTGTCTTATTGATGACCGTCCCTTGATTTATTTGGAGTTAAATTCCAAAATTTCCAACTTGCCAAAGGCATTTTTTGATTTTTTTTTTCACATAGTTACTTTTATGTCTCTTTCTATATGTATTAGTTAGGAAGAAATAAGATTCCCTTTTTGAGCACATTTTCCAAGTAAATCGGCAACAATTTAAATATGGAGCCTTGTATTGTCTACAAATTCTGCCCTGGAAATATACAAATGGATAGAGCAGGATGGAGAATAGGGATCAAAAGCTTTCTATGTAGTAAGAGGAAGGTTCAATATATAGTTTGTAAATGGAGAAAGAAAATACCCATTATGTAAATATTGCTCCCCTAACTTTATGTATAAAAGCAATACATGAATTTGCAAATAATCTTGCAAGTTTGATTCAACATATAGTGGCAAACCAATCCAATCAGTATGCTCTTACAAAATAGTTATTTATTATCATTAATATTATAATAAAGTCAAGCAAAATCATTCAATTCCACGTAGGCTCTTGCTAGATGATCGTCATCTATTTCCGTACCTTCCATCAGCCCGTCCATGCCAAAGTCTTTAATGTCCTCAGCCTGCAAGAGTTAAACATTTCTAATTAATATTTCAAAATCTCTTTTACATTGGAGCAAAATGGTTATTATTCTTCTATGGGCTTGTACAATTTGGAGTTATTCACTATAGTTTTAAGAAACTGTAGGTGTTTTAAGGGGGTCATATATTCTACATTTAAATTGTTATTGAGACTTTTAGAATGACCTAGATCAGTCTGAAATAGTAAAAATCCCAGTCCCTCCCATGCTTCACTTTAATCATTCTAGTTAAGATAATTAAGCGAAAGTATTTTGTTACAGTAACAGGTGATATCTGTCTATGTTCTACTTACATTAGCAGATACTTTAGTAGAAGTCCTGAACATAATTGATGACATTTATCCATTGCTTGGTATGCGATGATTTTCTTGGCTTTGAATCCTTATAAGAAACTCGCGCAATTAGGGTCACTATCTCTCTTATATCTCATCATTATGTCTATATTTGTATAAAACACCTAGATAATTTCTTGTCTGTTACATTTTATGTTTTGTTGGAGTGAGTTAAACCTTTATGAAAGTTTAAGATTGAGAAAGTACTCCTGAAGAGATTGATATTATTTTCTACTTGTATCTGAGCCTATATGCTTAAAATATACCTAAATATTTGGATATTGTCTTATTTGTCAAGATAAAAGGTAAGTGTTGAATTTGATGTAATAATGAATCAAACTGTATATTATTGTTCCAATTCATTTCCTTTTCTTATTGACACAAATGGAAAAAGTTAAAAAAAAAAAAAACCTTTTGAATGTTCTCCATTGGTTGCTCCTTGCTATCTTTGATGGCATTATCAAGTTCCATTATTTGCTCTACAAAAATCTTCAAGTATATTCGTGTACAAGCATTATGTAATGTACTAAGACGTTACTCACTATAGACTTGCCTTCAATTAGCACTCTAAATGGTATAAATTTTAAACTCCATATAAAGATGAACTAATCCAAAATCTTTAAAAATTGAAATAGTTGTGAAGGATTTTGCTTCTCCTTTCATTTCTATTTATAAACCATAACAACATAAATGATTACGAAAATTGCAACGAACAATAAGGAAGTCTTTTTATATTATGTCCTAAAGTCTTTTTATGTTGTAAAAAACCATGACTTTATGTTCCTCATGCAAATCCAAGTTATTAAAGTTGATAAAATCAGATAGACGAACTTTATGTATAGAGGGATAGGGATAGGGATAACATCACAATCTTTATCCCAAAATTTTGGAGCGGAAAGATAAAATGACAAGATGCATGCGTCTAAAATTAGAAATTATAATCACTTACCTTTGTCCCTTCAACTACTATGACTTTGGTGTCATCTTCCTTTGTAATTTTGTTATCTTCGTTTTTGGTTTGAAGCTCGCGGTAGTTTGGAAATGGATACACACATCATGGTTTTTATTAGCCATGGTAGATCAAATTTTTCGCTCTTGTGGATATTCTAAGCTATTTGCAATAGTCAGGATAAATAGGAGGGAGAGATTTATAGATTATGAATAACTTTGAAGTACCTGTATGTTCATCGACCCTTCATGTAAATTGTTCTGCAAGCTTTCTTCCGCAAATTGTTCTGTCGGTTTTTCATAAGTGGTTCATGAATTTGACTATATATACCAAAACGGCTGAATGGAGGAAGGATTGAGATTTTATGTATACAGATTTAGATTTGTTTTCCTAGAATTGGAGCAAATTCAAACAACTCAATGTAAGGAAGAAGAAAGGGATGAACACATTATATAGATTCCATTTTTTATGTGATCATCTGTGCATTTACATACCAAATCATCTATATATCATCTATATGCTTATACAACTAAAGAAGTTAAAAAAGCTCTCTTTTGTCAGGAAAAATAAGTTCTTAATAAAATACCAACTATGATTTCCTGAAGTATTTAGATCGTTAAATAATTGAATTAATTTTCATTTGCACATTGATGCTTAATGCCCATCTAATATTAGACTCTGCTAAGTGTTAGTGCTAAAATAGTTATTGTTGGATAAAACCTTATTGTTTCAAATCAGATTATAAGGTTTATATTTGGCCCGTCACTTTTGATTTGAATCATAAGTAAGGGCTCAACAGAAATATAAATTCCACCTTTTGGTGGTTATGTTAGTAATGGTTGCGGTGATTATTATCTACATTAGTTACCTATGTTTGTGTCTCATTTGCTAGATAAGTACAAGTATATGACAATTGAATTGAAGGCTAAATTTCACAACACCCCCATAAGTTTGGTCACTTTTGATTAATAACCCTCTAATTTTCACTTAACCCCCACCCCCAACACCACCACTACTAACAGTATTAGGTCTAACTGAACACATGATTTTCACATGCAACTTGGTCCTATTGTAACATAGATGCATCTATTACTGTTGTCTCATACGCGAAATGTTAGGTTGCTTTATATGTATGGACTGCAAACAATGGTACATTTAACGCTTAAAATAACACGTTCAATGCATTGTAACGTGAGTTATATAACTTTTAATAGAACTTAGGTTAAGTCGAGTTAAATTACTCAACTCATTTGGATGCGTGGATGCATCTCCACTATCCAAATAACCTAACTCTAAACGCCCACATTATCTCCCAAAGTCTTCAATCCATTTGTTTTCACTTTTCATAGCAACAAATCTCTTCCCCTTCTAAACCCTAAATCCTCTAGTCCTCCCTCTCTAGCTCCTTCCCCTCTCGTCGTCAACGAAGCTTTTCCCCCTCCATCTCTTAAAAGCGTTACAATTAGGATATTCTCTAACACCTCTCCAGCTTCTAAACCTAACTCCTCTTGATGAAGACGAATGCTCCTACGATTCTCTCTTCTCTTGGGCTTCTACACCCTCACTCTTTTAACTCTGCTGGTCCTCTCCCTCTCTTACTTCCCATCTCCTCAGTCTCCCACTTCATCGTCAGCGTCTCTCTAGTGCCTCCCCGGCATCGACAAGTGAGTAGTGAGGATTTTTCAACTGTGAAGATAGACGGCTACAGTGAGCTAACTCCTTTAGATTTGTTTGAATATTGCTTTATTAGATCATTTGATGATATATTGATACTTTTTGGAACGATTATTAGTCTTATATGACTAACTTTTGTTAAGATATTATGATACTAATTTCAATATTCGATAATTGTAAGGTTATGTTTGAAATTTTTGGCAATTCTAATAATTAAAGTCATTATGCATAGTTTTTACAAAGTGTCTAAATAATGAATAAGCCATATAACTGATGTTATGTGTTACGTTCTTTTGCGTTATTTCTTGAACCCTTCACAGGAGGAAGTGCATTAGTAATGTGTTATCGTTATATTCAACATTGAATTATCATGAGTAGGAAGCCAAAAGAAAATGTAAATGCCACCTTCTAGCGTCTATATTAGTGATGATTGTAGTGATTATTGTCTATCTTATGGGTAACAACAACAAAAGCCTTTATATCAACAACAAGGCCTTTATATTAACAACAAAGCTTTTATACCAAATTTTGTTGTTGTCATCATCATCATTTCGTTGTTTAGGTGTTGCAAATTATAATATGGATCTATGTTTACTTTTTCTTCTATTGAGTATTTTAGATTAGTTGATCATTTTTTTTAACATAAGAGATAATATGAGCTTTGCTATTATATAGAAGACATGTTCCTTTAGATTTAGTTTGTGGATTTTGCAATTTTCCGAAACAACCCAAGATAGAGCTTTGCTTGTGATTATTTACTCTCATTTTGATTATCATTTTGGTTAATGACTTATAGTTTTAGTTTGTCAGAACAACCTAGGAGAGGCCTCTGCTTGCATTTAGTTACTTCAATCATTCGGTAATCATTACTTTTTTGTTTCCCATGGATAATTACTAATTAACCATCTTGGATCTATCTATCATTACCCTTACAATGACTACTTCCCTTGGGTCTATGATTAATATTAGTCCAAATGTAGTTTGTTTTGTTATTGTTAATATTTGTCCAAATGTATAATGCATTTGAGTCTAGTTCCAAGCTATTATGAAGTTTCTATTAGTTTGTTTTGTTAAACTTTTTCCATATGTGTCTTACTGATGACCTTCTATTGGTTTAGGAGCCAAATTTCAAAATTTTCAACTTGCCAAAGACATTTCTTGATTTTTGTTCACTTAGTTAGTTTTATGTCTCTTTCTAAATTCTCTCTTTGAGCTCATTTTCTAAGTAAATTGGAATATTTTAAGCGGTTTTCCATAAAAACCATGTTAAAAGTAGGGTAATTTTACAACAACCACTTTAATTTCAATTTATACGGAAACCACTTTAAGATGGTTTTGTGTAGCAATCAATTTCCTTAGAGTCAAGTTTTCACTAAAAAAACAAAAAATAAGCTTAAGAAGTTCACATTTAAAGTACATGGCCTGTATCCTAAGAAGACTCCTAAGAAGACTTGAGCATTAACAAAATGAGTCATGTGTCTTTATTGTGAGTTTTTGAAGGGTATTTGTAGGGTTTTAGCGAAAAATTTGACTAAGAGGTGATTGATTGCAACAAAAACCCACTTTAAAGGTGGTTCATGTATAAATTGAAATTCAAGGTATTTTTTTTGTAGAATTACCCTATTTTTAAGGTGATTTCTAGGGGGAACCTATGTTTTAAACGTGGCGGTGTGCATTGTCGACAAATTCTGCACTGGAATTAAGCAAATGGATAGAGGATGATAGAGGATAGGGATCAAAGTTTTCTATGTAGAAGAGGAAAGTTCAATATATGCTTTGCAAATGGAGAAAGCAAATAACCATTATGGAAATATTGCTTCTCTAACTTTTATTAATAAAAACAATATGTGAATTTGCAAATTATCTCTCAAGTTTGATTCAAATAATAGCACACATAGCTCCAGGCCAATTCAATCAGTATGCTCTTATATAACAGTTTTTATTATCATTAATTTTGTAATAAAATCAAGCAAAATCGTTCAATTCCATGTAGGATAGATCATCTTCGTCTATTTCCATATCTTCCATTAGTCCATCTATGCCAAAGTCTTCAATGTCCTCAACCTGCAAGAGTCAAATATATATAATTAATATTTCAAAATCTCTTTACATTGGAGCAAATGGTAATTATTCTTTCATGGTTGTACAATTTGGAGTTATGCACTACAGTTTTTAAAGAAGTTGCGGGTGTTTTAAGGGGTCTAATATTCTGCATTTAAATTGTTATTGAGACTTTTTGAATGGCCTAGATCTGTCTGAAATAGTGCAAATCCCCTCTCCCATGCTTCACTTTAATCATTCTAGTCAATTTGCTTTTAAGATAATTAAGCGAAAGTATTTTGTTACAGTAACAGGTGATATCTGTTTATGTTCAACTTACATTAGCAGATACTATAATAGAAGTCAAAAAAAAAAAAAAAAAAAAAAAAGATACTATAATAGAAGTCCTGAACATATTTGATGACATTTATCCATTGCTTGGTATGCGATGATTTTCTTGGCTTTGAATCCTTATGAGAAACTTGCGCAATTAGTGTCACTATCTCTCTTATATCTCGTCATTATGTCTATATTTGTATAAAACACCTAGATAATTTCTTGTCTGTTACATTTTATGTTCTGTAGGAGTGAGTTAAAACCTTTATGAAAGTTTAAGATTGAGAAAGTAATCCTGAAGAGATGTACATTATTTTCTACTTATAACAGAGCCTATATGCTTAAAATATACCTAAATTGTTGGATATTATCTTATTTGCAATATACAAGGTTAATGTTGAATTTGATGTGATAATAATGAAAACTATATCTTATTGTTCCAATTCATTTCCTTTTTTTACGAACACAAACAGAAAACAACTAACCTTCTGTATCCCCTTTATTGCTTGCTTCTTGCTTTCTTTGATGGCACTTATTTGCTCTCCAGAAAACTGCAAATATATATTAGCACGAGCATTATGTAATGTCATAAGACGTTACTCACTATAAAATTACCTTCAGTTAGCACTCTAAATGGTAGAAATTGAAAACTTCATATAACAATGAACTAAACCAACATCTTTAAAAACTGAAACAATTGTGAAGGATTTTGCTTCTCCTTCCATTTCTAGCTATAAACCATAACAACATAAATGGCTACAGAGATTGAAACGAATAGTAAGGAAGTGTACTGAATATAATCACTTCAAAAACCAAAGTGCAGGAAATGTATCATGATCTAAAATCCTCTTATATTGGTAAAAAGAATCATGATTCTCTGTTGCTCAGGGAAATTCTTAAAGTTGATAAAATCATATAGACAAATTTTATAGAAGGATAGGGCTAACAACACAACCTTTATCCAAAATTTTGGAGTGAAAAGATAAAATAACAAATGAAAACACGTCTTAAATTGAAAATTGTAATCACTTACGTTTGTCCCTTCAACTATTATGAGTTTGGTGTTATCTTCCTCTGTAGTATCGATATCTTCATTTTCGATTTGAACCTCACTGCAGTTTGGGATTGGGTACACATCACGGTTTTCATTAGCCATGGTAGATTGATTTTTTCACTCTTGTGGACGTTCTAAGATATTTGCAGAGATTGGATAAATAGGAGGAATATATTTATAGATTGTGACTAACTCTCAAGCATCTGTATATATTCATCGGTCCTTCATGTAAATTGTTCCGCAAGTTCTCTTACGCAAATTGTGCCATAGGTTTTTCATAAATGGTTCATGAATTGACGACGAGGTCAAAAGTGATGAACGGAGGAATGATTAAGATTTTTTGGATCCAGAATTTAGATTTGTTTTTCTAGAATTGAGGATGAACGCATTGAACCAACTCAAAATAAGAAATAAACAGGGGATGAATGCATTCTATAGATTCCTTTTTTGGGTAGGTTGCACAAACCACCCTTATGTTTGGTTATTTTTGAAATAACCCTCCCGGGTTTAAAAATATCACTAACTCCCCTTAAGTTTGACGCTTTTGATATAACCCTCATAAACTTTAAAAATATCACTTAACCCCCCTTAAGTTTGGGGTGTTTCGAAAAACCATGCCAAAATTTTTAATTTTTCTAACAACCCTGCACGAACATTAGATGAACTAGTATGAATGCCAAAATGCCCTTTTCAATTTAGCACTATGATTATTAAATTAAAATAAATTAATCAATAATTAAATTAATTAAATCCCTAACCAAACTTAAGGGGTTTTCATAAAATTACCTTTAAAAATATTTAAAACGACGTGAAAGAAAATTTCCATTAAGGACATTCTGGTCATTTGGATGCGATGATTTCTACTAGAGGTGGAGCTAGTGCATAGAGGGCGGTCTTAGGTGACACCACCCTAAATCATACGGTCAAATTAGTATATCTGAGCTTATGATGTAAAGTGATACCTTAAATTATTTGAGTATTGAGTAGTGACTCATTAACTCTTAATATGCCAAATCTAAAGATAAAGTGACCCTAGGATCCGTTTAACATAAATGGCCCAATTCACCACATATCAAAGAGCAACCATCAATTTTTGAAAAAGAAAAAAAGATGCATAGGTTTAGATTGAAAACAATGTTTTAAATGGTATTTCAAATGAGGCTATTATGAAACAATTTCAAAACATGAAGACATGTAGGAGTCAATTGTAATTATATTTAGTTATATATCTTTTGTACCTCATTCATTAAAGTTCCTAATTATATTGAATGTGAGAGAAAAAGTAGTAATACCGTCTTTATATATATATATATATAGATAGATAGATAGATAGAGAAATATGGGTATGCTTGGTACCAAGTAACTTGGTAGTGATGTGGCATCATCATACCCCAACATCCACATTGGAGTTGGTGAAGGGGTACTATTTTCAAGGTGTGATGTAGGGGCATGATTATGCCACATCACTACCAAGCATACTTGGTACCAAGCATACCCATATTTCT
>JBAKGM010000233.1:40081674-40099469 GCA_037177215.1 Asparagus racemosus
TCCAATGTAGATGTAGGGGTATGATGATGCCACATCACTACCAAGTTACTTGGTACCAAGCATACCCATATTTCTCTCTCTCTCTCTCTCTCTATATATATATATATATATATATATATATTGTGACACCACTATTATGAATTGGTGGCTCCGCCACTTATTTCCATGTGCACGGTCAGAGCTAACAATGGTAGTTAGGGGTCATCTGACAAAACTTAAGGGGGTTAAGTGACATTTTTAAAGTTTGGGAGGTTACCTAAAACATGGTCAAACTTAAGGAGGGTTTGCTGAAATTTTTAAACTTAAGAGGGTTACCTAAAAATGGCCAACCTTTGTGAAGTTTACCCTTCCATCTATGATATGATCAGTAGTGCAGTTACATACCAAAATATCTATATCTCATAAACTAAAAAGCTTTACTTTCTTATGGAAAATAAGTTCGTTATAAAATTCCAACTGTGATTTCCTAAAGAAATTGGAATTTTAAACAATTGAATTAATTTTCATTTGCACATTAATTTTGTATGTCCATCTAATATTAGAATCGGGTAAGTGTTGGTGCTAAAAAAATTATTGTTGGATAAACCTTATTGTTCAGTTTAGAAGGAAAGAAATTCATTCTTCAAGTCACATTTTCAAATGCAGTTATACAGTGAGCATAAAGCCTACATCATCACCATGATAGACTTTTATCATCAAAATGTTGGTTCTATATATAAAGCATGCTCAGTCAAGAAATCTAAGCATAGCCAATTCCTGACTTGAAAGAGCCTTTTTAACAAATAGTAGAAAATTTAACTTGCTAGGGTTGTCAAGCAAACAACGATTAGAAATGACCCAATACCGTCACTATTCAACCTGACCAGTATTAATTGGAAGCTTGGACTAGGTTTAGCTTTTTTATTAGTCAAACCATATTCACCAAAGTATCTAATTTTTCTACATATGAAATTATCGTCAATAAAAGTTCATATAGTTGCATTGTTTGATCCTATGATCACAACTTCTAACCAACTAT
Organism: Asparagus racemosus; assembly: GCA_037177215.1. NCBI lineage: Eukaryota > Viridiplantae > Streptophyta > Magnoliopsida > Asparagales > Asparagaceae > Asparagus > Asparagus racemosus. Next base: position 40,082,693 of record JBAKGM010000233.1, read on the forward strand.
GGTTGTCCAACTGCTTTCTAACATTCATCAAACTGTTCAAGTATGTTTCCTAAGTTAATGCCCATATCACATTTTTGCATATGGTAATAACATATAGCTTTTGTGGTTAGTCGTGTTGTCTTCAAATTGGGCAATATAAGGATCTTCTAATTGTCATCATCGTCATTTTTGTTAATTAGGTGTTGCAGATTATGGTAAGGAATCTACATTTTCCTTATTTCTTCTATGGAGTATTTTAAATTAGTTGAACATTTTCATTAGCATTTGAGATACTCTGCACTATGCAGTGTGTTATTATGTAGAAGATGTGTTTCTTTATGATTTAGCCTTTTGGATTATGCAATTTGTAGGAACTACCTAAGGCAGGGCTTTGCTTGTGCTTATTTACTCTCATTTACATTATCATTTCGGTTTATGATTTATCGTTTTAGTTTCGAAAATTTATGGCCAGAACAACCTAGGAGAGGGCTCTGCTTGTGTTTATTTACTTTAATTATTCATCTTGGATCTACCATTATACTGACAATGACTACTTCTGCTGGGTAATTATCCATCTTGGATCTATCATTATCCTGATGATGACGGGATTGCTAGGTCTTATAACTGTTGGACTGTTTGACGTATTACACCAATTGTGCAAATTTCCTGTGGAGTATTTCACTAGAGATTAAAACAATGGAATGCTTATAAATATGTAATGCATACACTGGAAGTTAACACTTCCTAGAAGATTGTGAGGACATGAAATTCTGTATTTTGTTGTGACTGTTTTGAGTTTTGCTTTGTTTCCTTCAACTTGGTCAGCACGTGCTTCTATTTCTCTACAGTTTTCATTTTATTATTTCACATTTCAACATGTATGTATGGCATCCTTAGGTGTTTTTTGCTCGTATCGGTATATGCTAAGCCTTAGAATTTCTTCTTAAAAATTGTACCAATTAACTTTCTTAGAAGAGAGAACTGGTTCAGCCACTTTTCATCTGTTTTGAGGTATTCTTTGCTTTCTATGTCATACACTTTTGTGTTATTTTTTAGTTGCAAATAGATCCTATATATTTGGCTTAACAACATCAGAAGCTTTTGGTAATGCCTTTTTGCCTTAACGCGCAGTAAAATCATCTGTTATCGAGCTTTTTGGCCATATGATGAAGTAAGCTGTGGAGAAGCTGAGGATGAAAGCATGAACTCGGGTGGCTCTCGTTGCTGGACATCTTCATCGATAAATTAATATATAATATTTTTAATAATATATTCTTAATTTATTATTACTTTATCATTATTATTTTTGTTATTTAAAAGATCATTATTATATTATCTTAATTGTAATATACCATGTATTATTCATTAATAGTATTAAACATAGTATTAATATATTGAGAAACTATAATATAATATTATGTTATTATGTAATACATTAAATAATATAATATGAAATAATATATAGCAAATATATTATATTAAATATTTTACTAATACACTATATTAGAATTTAGATACTATATTAACACCCTTTAAATTCAAAATACCAAACTCAAAACACCTTTTTAGTGTATAGAAATAAGTGTAATGCTTTGGTTTTGGATGTCTTAGCCCAACAGAAACACCATGGTTTCCGAATGCATGGTGTTTTTCTTTTTGGCAAAAACATCCCCTTAACTCTTTAAGGGTATTTTAGATATTAGTCCCTCAAATCTTTAATAAAGTCCATATTAGTCTCTTAAATCTTTGAAATCACGCATAAGTCCCTCAAACCGTATATGATCTTGCAAATTGACCCCTCAATAACCAACATGCCCTCAGCCTATGTTCCCCCAGTACCCTTGTGTTCACAAAAGCATAAGCTGAGAGGCATGTTGATCATTAAAGAACCAATTTGCAAGACCCTATAATATTTGACAGACTTATGAGTGATTTCAAAGATTTGAGGGACTAATAGAGAATTATTGAAGATGTGAGGGACTAATATCTAAAAAACCCCAACTGTTAAATGTTGCTGTAGAATATAATTATTGGGTACACCAGAAATCAGACCAGTACCCGATTATGGCCCAAATTTCAATTGCATGGATATATAAACTCTCTTATGTCGAAATTGAGACGCCAACCGCCATTACACCGGCAGACATCCTTTTCTTTGGCGGCCGTTGGTGAGTGATCAAGAGCAGAACTCTCACACTCCCGTGACACGTGGCGGTCAAAAAGGGTTCAGTGGTTTTCACTTTTCATGGCTCTCGATTCCTCCATCGTAAGGTTCTCTCCAGCTTAATTACGAGAATGGTTTATTTTGTGTTTTTTTCAAAGCTGTAATCTTGGTAACCTAATTTCTAGCTCTAGCGTTTTGGCTATCCTTTAATTGGTTAGGAATTAATTGCGTAAATTGTAGAAAGCATATGCAAGGGGAACCTTGAAATATTGTTGGGGGAATTTATGTAATTCCTTATGAACACCGTCAAAATGTCCTTTTTTGAGTATTTTTATAATTCGAGCAACTTATTAGTTATATCTTGATCTCCATTTGAGTAGGCTAATTATTTACACATGTTGATATAAATGGGTAACAGACTTTGCAAGAGCTAAATGTTGTTAATAATCCAAATGTATAATGCATTTTAAGTCCACTTCCAAGCTATTATGGAGTTTCTAGTTGTGTTTTGTTAAAATTTGTCCGTATGTGTCTTATTGATGACCATCCCTTGATTTAGGAGTCAAATTCCAAAAATTTCCAACTTGCCTAAGACATTTATTGATTTTTTTTCCACATAGTTACTTTTATGTCTCTTACTATATGTATGAAGTAGGATTTATGAAGAAGTTAAAATTCCTTCTTTAAGCGCATTTTTCAAGTAAATTTGGCAACATTTTCAAGCTGGAGTGGTGTACTATCGACAAATTTTGCATTGGAAACGTACAAATGGATAGAACAGAATAGAGAATAGGGATCAAAATTTTCTATTTAGTAAGAGGAAGGTTTAATATATAATTTGTAAATGGAGAAAGCAAATGACCGTTATGTAAATATTGCTCCTCTAACTTTATTAATAAAAGCAATACATGAATTTGTAAATTATCACTCAAGTTTGATTCAAATAATAACATATATAGCTGCAATCCAATCCAGTCAGAAGGCTCTTATGTAATAATTGTTTGTTATCATTAGCATTATAATAAAATCAAGCAAAATCTTTCAGTTCCACGTAGGCTCTAGCCAGATCGTCGTTATCTATTTCCATAGCTTCCATCAGTATATCCATGCCAAATTCTTCAACGGCCTCAGCGTGCAAGAGTTAAATATTTATAACTAATGTTTCAAAATCTCTTTTACATTGGAGCAGAATGATTATTATTATTTTATGAGTTATGTACAATTTGGAGTTATGCACTATAATTTAAGAAATTGTAGGGTGTTTTGAGGGACCCAACATTCTGCGTTTAATTTGTTGTCGAGGCTTTCTGGATGGCCTAGATCAGTCTGAAATTGTAAAAATCGCAGTCCCTCCCATGCTTCACTTTAATCATTCTCGTCACTTTCCTTTTAATAAAATTAGCACAGGTATTTTGTCACACTAACAGGTGTTGTCTATGTTTAACGTACATCAGGGGATACAATAGCAGAAGTCCTGAACATAATTGATGCACATGTATGATGTATCCATGCTTGGTATGCTATGATTTTCTTGACTTTGAGTCCTTATGAGAAACTAGCACCATTATTGTCGGTATCTCTCTTATATCTCATCATTATATCTATATCTATCTAGAACACCTAGATAATTTCTTGTCTGATACATCATATGTTTTGTAGAAATGAGTTAGATCTTCATGAAAGTTTAAAAATCAAGAAAGTAATCTTGAAGAGCAATATTTTCTACTTGTATCTGAGCCTATATGCTTAAAAATATACCTAAACAATTGGATAATTACTTATTTGCAAGATAAATGGTAATTGCTGAATTTGATGTAATAATGAATAAAACTGTACCTTATTGTTCCAATCCATGTCCTTTTTTAACTAACATAAACAGAAAAGGAAAAAAAGTAACCTTCTGAATCTCCTTCATTGATTGCTCCTTGCCGTCTTTGGTGGCATTGCCAAGTTCCATTATTTGCTTTTTAGAAAACTACAAACATATATATATATATATATATATATATATATATGAGTACGAGCATGATGTAATGTACTAAGGCGTTATTCACTATAAGCTTACCACAGTTAGCGCTTTAAATGGCATAAATCATAAACTTTATATAAAGATGAAATAATCCAAAATTGTGAAGGATTTTGCTCTCCTTTCATTTCTATCTATAAACCATAACAACATAAATGATTACGAAAATTGAAACAAACAGCAAGGATGTTTTCTCAATATAATTACTTCAAAAATCAAAGTGAAGGAATTGTATTATGTCCTAAAGTCCTCTTATATTGATAAAAATCATGATTCTCTGTTCATGAAAATTCAAGTTATTGAAAGTCAGACAAATTTGATAGAGGGATAGGGATAACAATAAACCTTTATCCCAAATTTTTGGAGCAGAAAGATAAAATGACAAGTGAGAATGTGTCTAAAATTGGAAAATGTAATCATTTACCTTTGTCCTTTCAGGTATTATGATTTCAATGACTTATGCTATAGTATCGATATCTTCATTTTCGGTTTGAACCTCGCTGTAGTTTAGAATCAGGTACACATCACGGTTTTTATTAGCCATGGTAGATCGAAATTTTCACTCTTATGGATGTTCTAAGCTATTTGCAGATATTGTATAAATATGTAGGAGAGATTTATAGATTATGAATAACTTTCAAGCATCTGTATGTTCATCGGCCCTTGCTGTAAATTGTTCTGCAACCTTTTCTTCCACCAAATGTTCTGTAGGTTTTACATAAATGGTTCATGAATTGATGATATAGACCAAGTTGGGTGAACGGAGGAAGGATTCAGATTTCACGGATACATATTTAGATTTATTTTCCTAGAATTGAAGCATATTCAGATAACTCAAAGTAAGAAATAAGAAAGGGATGAACACATCATCTAGATTCCATTTTTGATGCGATCATTTGTGCATTTACTGACCAAATCACCTATTTACTTATGGAATTAAAAAAGTAAAAAAGCTTTATTTTTAAATAGAAAATAAGTTCTTAATGAAATACCAACTATGATTTCTTGAAGAAATTGGATTTTTAAATAATTGAATTAATTTTCATTTGCACATTAATGTTGTATGACCATCAAATATTAGAATCTGCTAAGTGTTAGTGCTAAAATAATTATTGTTGGATAAAGCCTTGTTGTTTCAAATCATATTATAAGGCTTATATTTGACTCATCTCTTCTGGTTTGAACCATAAGTAGGGGCTCAGTAGAAATCTAAATGCCACCTTTTGGTGGCTATGTTGGTGATGGTTGTGATGATTATTATCGACATTAGTTACCTATGTATGTGTCTCCATTTGCTAGATAAATACAAGTATACAGCAATTGAAATGAAGGGTAAATTTCACAACACCCCATTAAGTTTGGCCGGAATTTGAGATAACCCCTAAAAATGTCACTTATCCCCCACCCCCAACACCACCACAACTAACAGTATTAGATCTGACTGACGCGTGATTTTCAGCTGCAACTTGGTCTTGTTGTAGCATATATGCATCTGTCAGTTATCTCTCATATGCATAAGGTTTTGTCGCTTTATATTTATAGACTGCAGAATGTTTTTTTATTAGGTTACAAGGTTTAGATTTCACTCATCTATTTTGATTGAATCATAAGTAGGAACTTAAAAGAAAATCTAAATGCCATCTTCTGGCAGCTATATTGGTGAGGATTGCAGTGATTATATGTCTACATTATTAGTAACACTACAAAGCCTTTATACCAACAGCAAGGTATCCTTTATACCAACAACTAAGCTTTTATACAAAATTTTTGTTGTCATCATCATCGTCATTTTGTTGTTTAGGTGTTGCAAATTATGGTATGGATATATGTTGAATTCTTCTTCTATGGAGTATTTTAGATTACTTGATCATTTTCTTTAGCATAATAGATAATATGAGGCTTGCGATTATATACAAGACGTGTTTTTTTAAGATTTTGCCTTTTGGATTATGCAATTTGCCAGAACAACCTCATGTAGGGCTTTGCTTGTGCTTATTTACTCTCATTTTGATTTTCATTTTTGTTTATGACTTATCGTTTTAGTTGTTTAGAACAATTTGGCAGACGGCTCTAATTGTATTTAAATCATTCGGTAATCTCTACTTTTTGTTTCCCTTGTGTAATTACTAATTATCCATCTTGGATCAATCATTACCCAGTCAATGACTACTTCCCTTGGTTCTATCATTTAGATTAGTCTGAATGTAGTCTGTTTTGTTAAAGATATTAATATTAGTCTACATGTATAATACATTTAAGTCCTATTCCAAGCTGTTATGGAGTTTCTAGTAGTTTGTTTTGTTAAATTTGTCCATGTGTGTCTTATTGATGATCATCCCTTCATTCAGGAGCCAACTTCCAAAATTTTCAACTTACCAAAGACATTTCTTTTTTTTCCCCACTTAGTTACTTTTATGCTTCTTTCTATATACTCTCTTCGAGCACATTTTCCAAGCACATTGGCAATATTTTTAAGTGGTATAGGGTTTTCTCAAAAACCACCTTAAGAATAGTTTAATTCTAGAGGAACTATCTTTGAATTTCAATTTATACAGAAACCATCTTTAAAGTGGGTTTGTGTGCTGTAGTACCTCCTAGGCAAATTTTCACTAAATAACAAAAAATATTCTTAAAAAATTCACATTGAATGTATATGACATGTATCCTCACAAGACATGAACATTAACAAAATAAGTCATGTACGTTGAATGTGACTTTTTTATGGGTATTTGTGAGGTTTTAGCTAAAAAATTGACTAAGAGGTGGTTGATTGCAGCACAAACCCACTTTTAAGGTGGTTCATGTATAAAATTGAAATTCAAAAGTGGTTCCTGTAGAATTATCCTATTTCTAAGGTGATTTCTAAGAAAAAAAACCTATATTTTAAAGATAAAGCTGTGTGTTGTCGACAAATTCTTCACTGGAAATATACAAATGGATAGAGCATGATAGAGAAAAGGGATCAAAGCTTTTTATGTAGAAGAGGACAATATATAATTTGTAAATAGAGAAAGCAATTAACGATTATGTAAATACTGATTCTCAAACTTTTATTAATAAAAGCAATATATGATTTTACAAATCATCTCCCATGTTTGATTCAAGTAATAGCACACATAGTTCCAGGCCTATCCAGATCGGTATGCTCTTACATAATAGTTTTTTTATTATCATTAATATTGTAATATAATCAAGCAAAATCGTTCAGTTCTATGTAGGCTCCTGCCAGATCATCTTCATTTATTTTCATATCTTCCATCAGTCCATCCATGCCAAAGTCTTCAATGTTCTCAGCCTGCAAGAGTCAAATATTCATAATTAATATTTCAAAATCTCTTGACATTGGAGAAAAATGGTAATTATTCTTTTATATGCTTGTACAACTTGGAGTTATGCATTGTAGTGTTAAGAAGCTGTAGGTGTTTTAAGGGGTCCAATATTCTGTGTTTGAATTGTTATTGAGACTTTTTAAATGGCCAAGATCGGTCTGAAATAGTACAAATCCTTCTCACATTCTTCACTTTAATCATTCTAGTCAATTTTCTTTTAAGGTAATTCGCAAAAGTAGTTTGTTATACTAACAGGTGATATCTGTATATTTTTAGCTTACATTAGTGGATACAATAGTAGAAGTGAACATATTTTATGCACGTTTCTCCATTGCTTGGTATGTTATGATTTTCTTGGCTTTGAATCCTTATGAGAAACTAGCACAATTAGTATTACTATCCCTCTCATATCTCATCATTATATCTATATTTATATAAAACACCTAAATAATTTCTTGTCTGCTACATCCTACGATTTGTAGTAATGAATTAGATCTTTATGAAAGTTTAAGTTTGAGAAAGTAATCATGAAGAGACGGGCATTATTTTCTACTTGTATCCGAGCTTATATGCTTAAAATATACCTAGCAAGATAAAAGGTAAGTGCTGAATTTTATGTAATAATGAATGAAATTATATATGATTGTTCCAATTCATTTCTCTTTTATTAACACAAACAGAGAAAGAAAATAAATAACCTTCTGAATCTCCTCCATTGCTTGCTCCTTACTGTCTTTGATGGCATTACCAAGTTCCATTATTTGCTCTTCAAAAAACTGCAAATACAGGAGTACAAGCATTATGTAATGTACCGAGATGTACTCACTATAAACTTACCTTCAATTAGCACTCTAAATGCTATACATTGTAAACTTCATATGAAGACTAACTAATCCAAAATCTTTAAAAACTGAAGTAGTTGTGAAGGATTTTGCTTCTTCTTTCATTTCTATCTATAAACCATAACAACATAAATGATCACAGTAATTGAAACTAGCGGTAAGGAAGTGTACTCAATATAATCACTTCAAAAACCAAAGTGAAGGAATTGTATTATGTTCTAAAGTCCTCTTATATCGGTAAAAATCATGATTTTCTATTGCTCATACAAATTCAAGTTATTGAAAGTTGATAAAATTGGATAGACACATTTTATAGAGGGATAGTGGTAAAAACATCACAATCTTTATCCCAATTTTTTGGTGCAGAAAGATAAAATGACAAGTGAAAATACGTCTAAAATTGGAAAGTGTAATCACTTACCTTTGTCATTTCAGCTATTATGAGTTTGGATCCATCTTCCTCTGTAGTATCGATATCTTCATTTTCGGTTTGAACCGCGCTGTAGTTTGGAATTGAGTACACATCACGGTATTCGTTAGCCATGGTAGATCGAATTTCTTCGCTCTTGTGTTTGTTCTAAGCTATTTGCAAAGATTGGTTAAATAAGTGGGAGAGATTTATAGATTATGAATAACTTTCAAGCATCTGTATGTTCATCGGCCCTTCTTGTAAATTGTTTTGCAAGCTTTCTTGTAAATTGTTTTGCAAGCTTTCTTACGCAAATTGTTCCGTAGGTTTTTCATAAATGGTTCATGAATTGCCGATACAGACCAAAGCGGGTGAACGAAGAAAGGATTGAGATTTCACGGATATAAATTTAGATTTGTTTTCCTAGAATTGGAGCAGATTCAGACAACTCAAAGTGAGAAATAAGAAAGGAATGAACATATTATCTAGATTCCACTTTTGATGAGATCATTTGTGCTTTTACATACCAAATAATCTATATGCTTATACAACTAAAAAGGTTTAAAACAATATATTTGTTTTGTCATGGGAAATAAGTTCTTAATAAAATACCGGCTATGATTTCCTGAAAAATTTGGATTGTTAAATAATTAAATTAATATCTGTTTCTGTTTGCACGTTAGTGTTGGATGTCCATCTAATATTGGAATCTGCTAAGTGTTAGTGCTAAAATAGTTCTTTTTGGATGAAGCCTTATTGTTTGAAATCGGATTATAAGGTTTATAGTTGACTTGCCTCTTCTGATTTGAATCTTAAGTAGGGGCTCAATAGAAAATCTAAATGCCACCTTCTGGTGGCTAAGTTGGTGATGGTTGCAGTGATTATTATCTACATTATTTACCTATATATGTGTGTCTCCATTTGCTAGATAAATATAAGTATACGACAATTTAAATGAAGGGTAAGTTTCACAACACCCCCTTAAGTTTGGCCATTTTTAAGATGACCCCTTTAAAATGTCACTTATCCCCCACCTCCCCAACACCATCACAAGTAATGGTATTAGATCTGACTGAACATGTGATTTTTACATGCAACTTGGTCTGTTGTAACATAGATGCATCCGTAAGTTTGGTCTCATATGAGGGAGTTTCTGTTGCTTTATATTTACTGATTGCAGAATGTTTTATATCAGGTTATAAGGTTTAGATTTGACTCATCTCTCCTGACTGAATCATAAGCAGGATCCAATAGAAAATCTAAATTGCTCCTTCTGGTGGCTATATTGGTGACGATTGCAGTTATTATTGTCTACATTACTAGTAACAACAACAAAGCTTTTATACCAACAACAAAGCCTTTATACCAACAACTAGGCTTTTACACCAAATTTTGTTGTTGTCGTCATCATCATTTTTGTTGTTTAGGTATAGCAATTTATGGTATGGAGAGTATTTTAGATCAGTTCATCATTTTCTTTAGCATATGAGATTTTATGAGGTTTACTATTATATAGTAAACATGTTTCTTTATGATTTAGCCTTTTGGATAATGCGATTTGTTGGAACAACCTAATGTAGGCCTTTGCTTGTGCCTATTTACTCTCATTTTGATTATCATTTTGGTTTATGACTTATTGTTTTAGTTTGTCAGAACAACCTAGGAGAGGGCTCTGATTGTGTTTAGTTATACTTTAATCACTCGGTAATTACTACTTTTTGTTTCCCTTGGGTAATTATCCATCTTGGATCTATCATTATCCTAACAATGAATATCATTATCCTAACCACGAAGGGATTGCAAGGTCTTATAACTGTTGGACTGTTTGGTATAACAATTGCTAAGATTTCCTGTGGATCATTTTCGTAGAGATTAAACAATGGAATTCAACTTAGGTGCTGTTTACAAATATGTAAGGCATACACTTGAAGTAGAATAACCATTGAAGATAGTGATGACACCAAAGTCTGTATTTTGTTGTGATTGTAAGTTTTGCTTTGTTTCCTGGGATGTGTATTTATTTCTTTGCAGTTCTCATTTTATTTGTTTCACATTCCAACATGTATATGCTGGAGGTTCTCTGTATTGAATATCAACCATCATCAGAGGTTCTGTATAATTGATGGGATGTGGAATGTGGAGCAAAGTCGCATGATTACAGTAAAGGATCGTAAGGACTTATATTTAGTGAAAATTTCAGATTATGCGCGCCATTTTTGGACCAAGTAAATAGAGCAATTTACTGGTGTATAAAGCTGTGAAAAAGTCACCAGAGAATTCAAGGATTAGGAGGGTATATTTTGTGTGAATATTTGCAATAAGTCAGAGTTTTCTGAGTTTTATTTGTATTGTCGTCTTTGCTCTCTGTGTCATGCACTTTTATGTTATTTTTAAGTCGCAAATAGATCCCATTTCTGTGGAAGTATAAATATTGATTTTTTACATTGTAGGTATAGCTACTTTCTTTGAGTTGGTTAATTACACTTCGGACAATATGAATATAGCAAAAGGCCGCAAATGTCATGTACATTCAATAAATATATTAGAAAATCTGTTTAGTTGTTGAGCTCTATCTAAAAGGTACCTTTAAATATTTTGAGAAAGTGATAAAGATTCTAATAAAAAATCTTCCTGAAATGGATAATGAAGATTTATCTTTGGGATTGTCAACAGGTATGAATGTCACTACTATCATGTAACAGGTTGAGTAGGAGAGTGTAAACCTTTCAGTTGATTTTATTTAAGTGCAGGTTTATTTTACTATTGTTAGAGATGAGGAACATTCTATGGAATCAATCGAAAGACTTAAGCAATTGGATGATCTACTCAAGCAGGTAAAGGTTAGCTTCCTGTCTGTATTGTTCAGACATTCATCCTGATTTCAGAAGAAAGTTTTCTAAAATCTCTGTAACAGGGGAAAAAAACATGGCTACGTGAATTTTTACATTCTTTTGTGTTGATCATTGATGTTAGTGGTAGCAGGATGTAGTAGCAGAAAAGCGTAGAATTCCTTATCAACGCGAGAGAAAGATTAGAGTAATTAAAAGATATAAGTAACAATGTATTTTACTTTTCTCTCTTCTTTCTAAATAGAAATTTGCTTTTAGTCAGTGGATATTAATTATTTCTGCATTGTGCTGTTCCTTATGTGGTTACAGGGCCTCTCAAGAAGCCGTGCTGCCAAGTTAAAATTGGAATATGCTAGAAGAGTGGAAATAATCAAAGATATTCCTGGTATGTTTTCTCTTCTTGGCTTTTGATTTGCGGGGGTGTCTCTGATTTCATTTAGGCAGTCTCTTCTCATGGCCACATGCGTTTTTGCCCAATATTATGATGGTGTAGTCACTTACACAATCTAAACTATTTTATTAACATTTATACCTAAATCGGTGACAACATTACTTTTTTACCCTTAATTTAGAGCAAGTTTAGCATGTTACCCCTTAAACTAAAAGGTGTATTTGGCAACAAGAAAGTAAATGTGAAGTGGTCAGAAAGTGCCTGAAAGGTAAATGTAACTTGGAGGGAGGGTTGCCTCGTGACTATTTTAGGTCTTTTCACTTTTCTTGAAAATTTTGAGAGTGGATGTAAAGTGAATTAAGAGAAGAGAGAAATTGGTTTTTGATTCTCCTTACTGTTGCAGATTTTAATATTCACTTTTCATTGCCTATTTTTCATGCCAATTGAACACAAAATAAAGAAAGTGGATGCCCCCACATCAACTGTCACCTCAAATTTTTATCTTTCACTTTCTACCATCCAAACAATATGTACAAATAGAAAGTCAGAAAGTAGTTTCTTAAGGAGATGCTTTCTCTTCACTTTTAAAGGGTAAAAGTTAATTTATTGTCACATCACAGTCGCATTGACATCTCCAACCGAGTCGTTGTGTAGGGGGTTAAGAGAAGGGTTAAGGGGGTTTAACCCCTTGTTAACCATCCAAATGGGTTAATTTGGTTAATGGATTAACAAACCCTTTACAAGGGTTAAAATTTGTTAACCTCTCATTAAAAGGGTTAACAAATCCGCCTAAAGAGGAGGATTAAGCGTTATTCCCTCTCGAAATAAAAAAAATAAAACTTAAAAAAGAATATACTTGATATTTATGGCAACTACATTCTTAACTCTTTATTGGTCAAACACAAAAAACTTAATCATTTATATTGACTATCAAATCCAAACGGAATTAAATTATTTTTAACCTCTCATGAAGGGTTAACCAAGTTGGTCCTTCCCCTAAACTCTTTTCCCTTAACCCCTTGCCAAATGGTACCTATAGATATCCAGGAAGTCCTATTCAAAGGATAGATCTGAAAAAGCGGATTAATCTTGGTGTAATTTAGCTGATTATGTCAATTTGATAGAACTGAAAATTGTATTTCTTATCACTTTTCAGGTGAAATTACAAATTTCCATACTCCCGATGAGTACGACTGGGATAAAAAACAACGAAAGCGCTCTGATGGAACTCTATTAGTAAAGAAAGACACGAGCAAAATATGGATGCATCAACGAAAAGTGAACCCCCTCTATTTTAAATGTATCTTTCCAATTCTTCCTTGTTAACGAATTGAGTAGTTTGAATCTTTAAACTAATGGGCTTGTCTTTCTTTTTTATTTTTCTTTTTCTCTTCTGTTGAGGAGTTTGCCTATCAGATTCTCTTCCTTTATCAATCAGTTAACTTTGAAGTTTATTTGGAACTCTTTAGCAATGTTTGTTAGTAGTAATTTGAAGTTCTTTGAAATTGCTCATACATCCCTCAAATCAAAGGCCGCAGTTTGATCCCTCAATCCAAACCCCTCTAAGGCCCGTTTGTTTGCATACATTTATGCATTTAGTGAGTTTTGCATTGAAAAACGGGATCCACAAGCCAAAATTCAAGATTTTTATCAAATACAATGTTTATTTGTTATTTTTCGTGCTACGAATTTGGGGTTGTCATGATTCCTTAAAATTGTGCTGATTTCATCCAAATATATGATATTAGTCACATATTCTCAATAAAATGCATGTGTAACCAAACAAAATTTGATTAAATTTTATTTTTTATGCAAATACATTTTAATATCCATGATAAGCATACAAGATTTTGAATATGGATTTTTCCAAATCCATAGCTTGCATCAAAATAGGATCCACGAACCAAATAGCCTCGTACAAGATTTTGATTTTGGTTTTTTTTGGGGTTAATGTTTTAATCTCTGTAACCTAATTTTTAGCTTTAGGGTTTTGGCTATCGTTTGATTGGTGAGAAAGCATATGCAATTGAAATCATGAAATATTTTGGTTAATTTTTTGTAAATTCCTTAAAAACGCCATCAAATGTACTTTTTTTTGGGGTAAATTTATAACTTTGAGTAATTTACTACTTATTTCTTTATCTCCGTTTGATTTGACTAATTATTTACATGCAGGTATAAGTCAGGAACAATTTTGCAAGAAATGAATCTTGCTAATATGAGTCCAAATGTATATCACTCGCCATGAGATCAAATCTTTCTATAGAGAAAAAAGTAGATTTGATATAATAATTGGTAAATGGAGAAAGCAAATGATCATTATGTAAATATTGCTCATGTAATTTTTACTAACAAAAGCAAGGTATGACTTTGCATATTAATCATCAAGTTTGATTCAAACAATAGCATGCATAGCTGCAAGCTAATACAATAAATACGCTCTCATATAATCCTTATTTATTATCATTAATATCATCCTCATGAAATTTATTTTTTCCAAAGCAGATCGAGATGATTCCTTGAGGATTATTGCCCGGGAGAAATTAAGCAAGATCATTGAGTTCAAGGTAGCCTTCTTCCAGATCCTTGTCATCTATCTCCATATCGACTAGATCATCCATGGCAATGAATTCACCTCGAATCTCAGCCTGCAATATTAAATATTGGATAATTAGTATTTCAAAATCTCTCTACATTGGAGCAAAATGGTTACTCTACTATAAACAATTGTTGCCTGTAGAATAATTGTTTAAGAAATTGTAGGCATGTTCACGAATCCAATATTTCCTTTAATCCAAACTTTCGGAGTGGAAAAATAGAGTTTTCAAGTGAAAATGCATCTAAAATTGAAAATTGTGATCGCTTACATTGGTCCCTTCAGTTACGTTCTTGGTGTCTTCATATGTAGTATCTATGTCTTCATTTTCAATTTGAGGCTCGTCTTGGTTTGGAATTGGGTACACATCACGATTTTCATTAGCCATGCCTACAATTACAGTCAGCTGAGTAGGTTGAATTTTTTTTTTCCCACTCTTGTGGACTTTCTTCGGATTTGTGGGGACTAGATAAATATGAGGGAGATATATATATGCTTTGAATAACTTTCAAGCATCTGTATGTTCATCGTCCCTTTCAGCAAATTGTTCCTCCAGCTCTCCTCCGCAAATTGTTTCGAAAGTTTTTGATAAATGGTTCATGAATTAACGACGACATAGACCAAAATGGATGAACAGAGGATGGACCAAGATTTGCCGGATCCAAATTTTAGATTTTTTTCCCTCTCTAAAGAATTGGAGCTCATTCAGGCAACTCAGAATAGTAACATTCATGTAAGAAATAATAATGGATTTTATTTTTTAATATCATGATTTATGCATTTACATATGAAATCATATAAGCACTTGTGCAACTAAAAAGCTTTATGTTAACATGGAAAATGTTACTGCTAAAAAAATATTGTCAGATAGAGTCTTATTGCTCAGTATACAAGGAAAGGAATTCATTCTTTTAAGATCACATTTCAAATTCAATTATATTGAGGATAAAATTATCATTATGTAATTATCATCATTTTAGACATATCATCAAATGTTGGTCCACTTTATAAAGCATACTCAGTCCAGAAGTCTATGCATAGCTCACTCTAAAAGCATTACTTAGAATTTTTTGGCTTGGGTTGTCAAGCCAACTAGAATTAGAAATTTCTTACTGTCACTCATCAACCTGACCAGTATTCAAAGTTTCAAAATTAAGCCCTTAACTTCGCTTACATCTGCAAACGGACATGAAACTGTAATCTAGTTATAATTTTTTTTTGGCTCCCTTAAACTAAGAAGTGTGCACCCTTTTTTAATTTTCTCATCAATAGATCATCAACCATTGTGAGCAGTTCAATTTTGATGCAATTCAAATATGGAAAGTAACAAGATTGACTTTTGTGTTGTTTTCACCTTGATTTCTCTATATAGCAATAACTTAAGAATTTAAAGTCTATAATCTAGTTATAAGAAACTACAAATTAACTTGGTTTTATGAGAAATGAATACCCCTCTTTAAATTTCTCATAACTGAATCATCAACTGTTATGAGCAATTCCAAGTTTTTGATGCAATTCAAATATGGAAAGTAACAAGATTTAGTTTGGTTCTGTTTTCACCTTGGTTTTTCCATATAACAAGATCTTAAGAAGTACTATCAGCTTTTCTTTATCAAGGGGAATGCTTTATCTTGATTATATTCGAACTCTGGTGTTTATGTGTAATTGGGTCGGCTAGATCTTGCCACATGTGCATATAGCTCGGCAACCATATTGCCTGATCGTCTCTAGAACCTTTAACGATCAGGTCGGCAAGAGGTGGTGATATGTTGTTGATTCCAGGTCGGTCATATATGCAAGATAAGCCCGGCCAAGATGGCAGGTGAGCTCGACCCATCACAATGACTAAATCGAGTCAACCGATATCCTTAACCCATATTTATGGGCCATATAATTGGTAACTAAACCTTGTAGATTGCTTAGATGGCAAAGACGGGGGCTTTGGCCGAAGCATGATTTAAGAGGTAAAATTGTGTTTGTTGAGAAAAGTTAAAATTGACATAATTTAATATTTATGTGGCAAACAAATATAATTTATCTTCTGTTATCCTCTGATTTTGAGTTGTCTGTCGATTCTTTTGATATACAAATATCAAATGTTGTACCTAAGCTGTTAAGTAATGCTAAGGACAGGATAAGACCTGCACACACACACACACACACACACACACACACACACACACACATATATA
>JBAKGM010000233.1:40103298-40125361 GCA_037177215.1 Asparagus racemosus
AATCAAAATTGATTTTATTTCCTAATCTAAATTGACTCTAACTTTATTACTAAAAATAAACTAAAGGTTGATTATTTCTGAAATCCTACCATAAACGGGTGTTACTGATGGGATTGTCGAATTCTGCCAAACGTATTGACTTCGTCTCGTCGAGATAAGCGATTTTCATATATAATATATTATAAACCGGCTTCCGGATTGAGAGATATGGTTATTTCTCTACGGTCAGTCAATAATTCATCTGTATCAGCATTTGACTCGTGAAGGTCCCACTTTCCCATAAATTTACTCGTTATGTATCCTACATAATCTCTTTTGTGGATTTAATCCCACCGCTGCAGCTATGCAAGTTGTAGTTCATGGACATTTCGAGTTTATGCAGGCAGCAACATCAAGAAAATTGTGTAGGGTTGCAGGCCGCATCAAGACGAGAAGCGGAGAGTTTCTCTTTGGAGCCATGAGATAACTAGGCTTTTCGGTTTGCTCTTTTTTGTGTTCCTTCTGCTAAGAGAGATTGTGATCCACCCGACAGCATCAATAAGTATTGAGACGGACTCTGCAGGCTAAAGCAATAGATTCAAGAGTTTCTTGATTTGGCTCTCTATTTGGTTAGCTCTCTAGGTGTTAGAGATCGTTAGAGAGATTAAGTGCTGTCACGGGTGTGATTTGAGATTGAGTGATAGAGAGATTCCACATTGTTTTTCTCACAATTTAATAAAGCTATTCTCCTCCTTCGCCCGTAGACGTAGGCTACAAGCCGCATCACGTATATCTTTGCGTTCTTGATATTTATCGTGCTTTCATGTGATTGATATTAGTTTATCCTAGAGATTTGTCATAACCTTATACTATGTCAACAGCAGACCAGATAATACCGATGAAAATATTGCTGTTGTAACTTGTAAAGGTTTGAATCATTGATTTTTAGTACACCACTCACATACTTTCCATTATATCTAATAACCGCATTTTTTCGTCTCTTGCTTTATTAGAAACCTTTTGGGAGCTTCTCTCTTGTTACTTTTCTTTCTCTTCATGCCTAGATGTAAGGACCAACATAGAAAGAAGAAAGAAATGAAAAGATGAAATCTAATAAATTACAAGGTAATGTATGAACATGAAAAGAGAATCAGAGTATCATTCCTCCTCACATTAAAGTTTATTTCCTGTTTGGTTGAATGAAAAGTGGCATGTGAATTCCATTTATATATTTCTCTACAAAATCCGGAATATGGAAGAAAATAGTGCATTTCCAACATAGAAATTTTAACTATACGTGGAAATAATTCTTTATTTGATATCCATTTTTTCATTGACTCCTAAGAATTCCGTAATAAAAACAAAATACCGGGCTCGAAACATTAGTGTCAGAGAATTCACAACAAGCAAAAATAAGAGCGAAGAAATTTTCATATGAGATAAACAACCAAAGCCACCAATTTTCCTTTCTAAGCAATGACCATAACAATAACATTAATTGAGTCCCCTTGAAAACGTAAATCTCACAATGAAAAATAGAAAACCTAAGCTAGCAAACATCAATGAGCACTCGACATCCTCTCATGTCTCGTCACCCATACATGAATCCAAAAACTTTCCTCTTGGCGTCCTCCCGCGTCTCATCAATCATCGACCATGCATCCATCAATACAACCTTGTCCACCTGAAAAATAAACGTATATAACTTTAGTTCTCTATGAGAAAATAATTAAGCTAAAGTCTCCACAAAAGAGATTCTGTGAAGTAGGAGCCTATGTGATTCGCTATCAATTAATTTTTAAAAAATGATAAAGGGCCTGTTTGACAACTCCGCTTAAAATTATTCTACCCAGAACAAAAACAATTTAAAGTCCAAATAAAAAAAACAAAGACGTAAGCAAGATTTGCTGGGCGCATTTTCGGTCTTAAACTGGTTCTGTTTTGATCCACCTCCACCGATCCAGAACTAAACTGGTTTAGGGCGGATCGGGTCGCCATACTAACGACAGACTGTTCTTGCAAGCAATAAACTATATGCAAACAGCAGAATACTGAATCGATATGTAATAATATATATAATACTACCTCTAAATGGTGCAAGTGTAGCCAGGGGGTGGAGTCTTGCCACAAGTGAGCAACAACTGAAGAGCAAGCGGCAAGTACAAGTTAATGTTCAACAGCTTCAGCCTAATAGTAGTGCACAAACAAACCGCGGCCTCAATCTCGACGAGCCCCTCGAGCAACGGGCAACACTGGTTCACGGCCGGGTCGCCGACCCCAATGTGCACGAGCCCACCCAACAAGTCCACACACGCCCCTAGCTTCAGTGTGTCTATTGGACACGTGGCAGGCGCCGAGGGGGTCGGGGTGACCGGCGTCACCGGTGTCGGCGTCGGCGTCACCGGGGTCGGTGTCGGCGTCGATGGCGATGGCGGGCATGGCACATTGCCGGTGGACGGAGGTTTTCCGATGACGGGCGGGAGGAAGACGGGTGGGTGGACGATGGGGCCCCTGGGTGGGTGGGGTTTGTGGGTGGGTGGGTGGATTGGTTTGGTGGTGGGTGGGCAATGGGGGCAAGAGAGGGTGGGTGTGAGAAGGGTGAGGATGAGGAGGACGGAGATGAGCTTGGTGGAGTCCATGGTTTTAGGGTTTGAGAGGATTTTGAGTGTGGATGTGGTGTGAGGGTTTTGCTCCTAATTTATAGAGTGGTAAAGAGGGAGTAAACATTTTTTTAAAATTTAAAAAAACTAAAAACAAAAAAAAAAAAAAAAAAAAAAAAAAAGAAACTAGATAGATGTTCACGTGAACACATGCAATGTTGCAAATTGCAATGGACGTGTACTGATGAGGTTCATGCAAGAATAAAATATTTAGTAATTTTTTTTTTCAAGATATATAATTAAATCAAATTTGAAGTTAGGCATTTTTTAGTTATTTAATTTATTCATTAATTTCATTAAGTATATATCCTAAATTTTCTAGGGATTTTTGGGCAATATCATGCAAACCTTTTGAGTTAGAAAAATATACCTTATTGATCAAAAATCAATTAGAAACTAATCAAAAGGCTATTTTAAATATGAGGAGTTGGAGCTTGTTTTATTATATTTCGAGGGATGATATATATATCTATAAAAAAATTATAGTTTTGATTTGTGCTAGTATGTTGTGCAAGTGGGAGGAAATGATTTCACTGTGTTTTTTCGCTGTTTTCACATTATTCGTACTTCTTATGAAAACACTCCTAATCTGAGAAGTTGTAATAAATAAGGGATCCTACAAAGAAGTAATTTATTTTGCTTTTTTTAACCTCCACTTCTAACCACCAAATATATTTTAATTAATATCCCTATTAGATAAATTTGGTTGTTTTATAAGATGGGCTACAACCAAAAGAAAGATCCTGAAGGGCCCCAGCTTTCCCAAAGCGCACAAGATTGAAGAGAGTGGTTAGTGAAAAAAGTGGAAAGGAAAAGAAACATTTTTTAAAAAATTTTAATTCTTGAGTGATGGCGCCGCAAGAGAAAAATATTATAGCTAAACAAATGTATCCAAATTACATTCACTTCCTATTGGACAACTTTCCAATCAATCTATCTCATACATTTTTAAAAAATAAATTACCAAGTTACCAATCACTTCCTTTCATTTCCCTCAAACAACAAAAGCATCAAACAATAACAACCAAAACTTGATCCACACTTTCTCATGTGCAGTCAAAATACACACACAAATTACCTTTTCTAATTTTCTAACCCTTGGTACCCACAGAAAAAAAAATAAAAAAATAAAAATTCTAACCCTTCGAAAAAAACGACAAACAACCAGTGCAGAGATATGACACGTTCCCAATACTCAGCCTACCGAAAATTGCATGCAAAGTACAAAAGATAGCTCCAAGATTTTACAGCTGGCATCCCTCCACTTGCCATTAAAATCTTAGGGAGCAATAAGTGTGAAAATTGTAAACTTGGTACCAATTGGGATTTTTTTTTTCTTTAGGAATTTGAGAAATATTGACTCACTTGAACTATGGCCCGTGACTAGCTTGTGTTCTTATTTGCGCAGGAGTCCATTGGATCTAGCGAGTCCGTGAATAGTTTGCTGCTTGTTTGATTTTAGATTTTCTTTTCCCCCCTCACTGGCAGATGCATGCATGTGTTATCGCTAATCAAGGTCTTGAAAGGAGAGCACATGCTCACATTGATATGTTTCTTACCTGTGATTTGTATAGAATTGTAAGTTTGAAGATGGCTGGTCTCAAAAGTAATTGTTAACTTGCAAATCTTGGAAAGATAAGGGTATAAAAGTTGGGATTGGATCCTACATCCATTCTGATTTTAGCCATGGAAAGAGATTTCCAAAAATCATCATCATCCAATAAAATCTTGAATGATTATGCTTCGTTGTAATTTCTAAATAAAACTACTATCATGTCCATATAAAATACGACGTGCATTCCAACAACATGAATCACAATCGTGCATTATTTAACAAACGGTTATGATATCGCCTTTGATTCGCGTCATCAAGAATGAAGGCATATCAGAGTAGTAGTATTCTTTGATAGTTGATAGCTAAAAGATGCACAAATATGATACACGAACACAAGCGCAAGTTTTACGGCAACAGAATAGTGATGCAGGGAGGAGCAGAGATGGACTTTAAAACGTATAAATTCAGATAACAAAGGAAAGTTATGATGCTTCTAATGTAATAAAGGGGACAACCCTCAAACGTTCTATAAGAAGAAAAGCTTAAAGCAACTTCCCATACTGCCGCTATGGTATGCACAATACTTTGCCTAAGTGATTTATTTAGGTTTTCCCTCAGAGAGCGCCAGCAACCGGTGGGGGGGGGGGGGGGGGGGTGTGTGGGTTAAAGCTTTCATGTTTATGCCAGGGCTAGAAGAGCCTAAAAGTTGTTTGAGCCCATCAGAATACAAGATACTAAACAGTGCTAGAGAGCCACATTCTATGTAGGATTACAGAGAAATTTCACCTAAACATTTGATTATACTGCACAAATTGATAAGATAGCCGTAAGGACCGAAAAATTCAGGTAGGGTAAAAAAACTGGGACAAAATTACAACACATCAGTACTCATCAGAGACTAGGAACCAAACTAGAGGATGCTATGAATGAAGGCTTTCGCATTAACGATCCTAAATGAATTAAACTATCAAACCTTTCTCACTGCTATCATCTTCAACTGAAAATGTGGGCATCTGCAGACCAAAACCCCGTGCCATGCCACCGATCCCTAAAGCTAAAATTGAACTTATTGTACGACAATTCTTTGTTATATTGTACAGATAAAATCTAGAATACTCGTCGAAAATTCACTAGGTGCAGGCATCATGGATCAAATACAGAGTTCATCATCAGCTGCTCAATGATACATCAGTTGAAAGATATCTCACATGGTTAAACTGCTTCAACTTGGAAATAGCCTCTTTTGTCTTCCCTTGTAATAGATCGACATATACTGTTGCAAGCAAAGCTTTTGGATGCTTGGGAACTAAAGCGAGAGCTTCAGAAGCAAATCTGCTCGCCTTTTCAAGATCCCTTTGAATTGCAAACATTGCTGAGAAATTAGCAAAAACAATCCCACGAGCCTCCTCAGGCTTCAAGAAAATCAGGCTCTGGGTATCTTCAGTATTACTTTTGGGAGGCGAATAACTATTTGAATCTTCGAAATCATTAGCCCCTCTCTTTGAAAACCACTTTTCTCTATCCTCATTACTATAAGGCAATTCGACATTGTTCCCATCTGTGAGGTATACTGATAAATGTTCTGCTGCTTCTTTAGATCGGTTCAGCCAACAAAGTGCTTCAGAGGCATAAATGTGACCGAGAAAGACATAAATTTTGGAACATTCTGGAAGATCGAGGAGTGATTTTGAAAAAGAAAGAGCTTTCAAAGGGTTTTCTAAGCATAACTCGACATAAGCTAGGGCTCCAAGAACTGCTTGCCTAATCATGTGATTCTCTTCTCTCCTCATGTCCTCATATGCAGAAACAGAGCTCTGCAATATGGAGGATGAACTCGAAGTTCCCTTGTTTTCTTTTGAATCTCCATTTGCTTTTGAGTCTCCTGTCGATGCATTCTTGTGGCTCGAATTCTTGCCGGATTTTACCTGATCAGATTCCTCCTGATTCAAGGCAGCGACCGAATCACCTGATTTAATTGCTTTCTGCTCAGTTTTGCTCAATAAGATTAACACATTTTGCAGACAATAACGAGCAAATGGAAGGGAGAGCTTGCATCCATTGATATTTTCTGAGTTAGAATATCCATCCGTTGGCTTCAAATCATCGATAACTAACTGTCTCCATCTGCCTGAACCAGCAACATGAACTCTTATGTCTGCACTCTTTGATCCCAAAAGCCCCTTCTCTAAAGCCATGAGACAGCATTCAGCAAGACGAAGCCACAGGAGAGGCCGGTTGTAGAAAATTAAACTGGATTTACCAAAACACTTAGCTGCAAGCAACGGTTTTCCACAGGCCAGGTTCTGAATCCCACAGTTGTATATAATGAGAAGCGATTTGTCCTGCGAAAATGTAGAAAGCTTCAGAGGTTTCTCAGACCGAAGCGACGAGCTGCTTTTCAGTGCCTTCGAAAAGAAAAGGCCTGAAGTGTGGTGACTCCTTAGCTGGTAATGAACGCAGCCAAAATTGTTATTGAAGATACTAAGAATTTCTGGTTCTGTTCTGTTGCTGGATGTCATCAAAAGCTTAACAGCCTTCCGATGGTTACCACGAGCATATTCTAGCTGAGACTTCAAGATTAGCTCTGTCGATGAATCTCTTCCTCTTGCCATGTTCATAGCAAGCTTAACTTCTCGTTTTGCAGCCTTTAAATTCCTAGTGAGAAGAAGTAGCCGGACCTTGTAGAGATGCATTTTGAGTTTTAGATCAGTAGCAGGAGCAGCGCGATGAGCTGATGCTTTTGTGACATCATTTACTGAGCGGCGGCCCAAGTTCTGACCACTACCATCCAGTGTTGAATACAAACTCTCATACTCTAGGGCATCATCTGATAATGTTCCTGAGAGAGAGTTCTCGTTGATGTTGGCACTCGAATCAGAACTGGTCCCATCTGTCACGGAGGTACTGCTCATTGTTGATGCTTTCAGACCCTGATTCAGAGATTGCTGTTGAGTCGTGTTTCCATTATCACTCTGGTTCATGGTGTAGCCAACACCGAAACATTTTTCCAGGTACTGGATCACATCCTGAAACCAAGAATAAGATGTAATGGCAGACTAAAGGAGAGACTAGCCAACTAGAAAAGATCTAAAACAAGACCAAAGTCATATACTTCCACAATGACATTGAAATGAGGAAAGACCAAATCTCAAACAATTAACCAAAGAAGTAGTATTATTATTTTATTAGTATGTCCATCCAGTGGTGACATTGTAAAGAGCAAAGCATGGTAATGAAGTGGTCCAGACTCCAGGGTAGGCATATAGAAGGTGCTTCCTGAGGGAGGAATCCAGACCATAAAAAGAAAACTTAAGAAAGCAAACAGCATTTGTCAAATGTATCAGATAGCCTAGATGAGTTTGTCTCCGCCAGTTATTCATAAAAAGTTATTAGAATCCACTAACCAGCCAATATCAGTTCCTGGTCAAACATGACAATTATCTTAGAGACCTCTATATTCCTTAACCCATTTCGCATAGCCTGAGTTGTGTTCTATGTTCTAGTTTTTCGTTTGATATTACAAAATCGACGAGATTATAATATGTAAAGGATAAGGAAAACTATCCAGAACAAAGAATCCTCTACAAGCCATTAGGCATCGAGAATGTCTGGAAAATGGTCCCTTTATAACTTCAGATCACTTTTAATTTTGGGGACATGGTCATTTGGGTTGCCAGTGGCCCATGCTTTAGCACCATAACCTATTTAATTATTTATTCTACAAGCCTTTTCTTAAACTTCTTTACTATGTTGCTCCAAACTTAAAAATTTTCCCCTACACTAAAACCCATAATCTAATCCATCTACAAATCATGTTTTCCCGTTGTCCAGATCCCATTACTGGGTTCAACTAAATTTTCAAGCCCATAAACACAATTCAGTAAGAACTTCAGACCCTCCTTGCTAAGAGCCTTTCAAAAGATCCCCTTCCCGCTGTATAGCACAAACATAAGTTCTTTAGTTTCTAAACTTTCTCAATTTAGCTCCTAACAGAAATATTACATCTTGCTGTAGATTCTAAAACTTCCATAACTAGTCACACGAAAACCATCAACATCGCAGATTTAAAGAACAGTAAAACAACAATATGCTTCAACAAAGAACAAATATTGTGAACCATGACTCGGTTCTTAAGGCTCATCTGAACATATAAGGTCAAATTACATTTCATTTCACTTCAACATTTTAGTTGTGGCACATAAGAAACAATAAATTTGGGAGACATTCACCTCTGTGGTAAGGGACAGAAAGAACATAATTTACTATGGATAAATAGGACACTTAAAAACTGACAAAACTTGAAAGTACATTATTATTGGCTTTACAAAATAAATATATAAAAATGCTGTCCAATTTAAACAAAGAAAATAAAAGACTCTGCTAAATGTGTTGGATGCCGTCCCAATCTGAATTAGCATTTAGCAAGTCAATAACATGCATGAATAATGTTCGGTATAATATAGAACACAACAAAACCTGCACAGTATAAGCAGTAGGTCATTGCGCATAATTTTCCAGCCTAGAAAGGTAGTTCATCATTTCCGGAAAAAGGAATGGATGGACATAATTAACCAATGAGTGAGATGGAATGAGTACAAATTTTATCAGAATTAACCCCATACAATAGGGCAATCTCTACCATTCACGACTAAGTAGAGGATTAGTATCGGAAGAACCACCCTCCCATAGGGGAGGTTCTAATAGGATCTGTACTCCATGGATACTAGTTAGATAAAGTAGAAGCATAATGAAGTGGACACAAGGCAATACTATAAGGGTGAAGAAGAAATCATACATAGTAGCATGTATGACATTAACCAAAATTGTATCCCATCAATGATAGTTAGGAGCTGGGTTGCAGTTGACCATAAAAATCTAGTTAACTTAAAGGATAACTTTTTGAAAAGAGGCTTAGCAGAGATGAAAGGTCTAGAATTCTCAAATTCACAAGGAGCTATGTGATTCAACCAGTTACATACTAGTTTAGATATGAAAAGCAAGAGAGATTCTTGGGTGCGTCTCTCCATAGTTCTTGGATTAGGTTCCACGAAGCGATCAAAGAAGAGAAACTTCCTAGGCAATACACGGCCAGTAAGAGAACTTTGCCCCATGATGAACTGATCCCAAAGCCTTGAATCACATTCAGTTATGTGAAATGGTTGCCATTGGTTTTCGTGGTAGTTTGACCTTCCTAAGGTTAAAAAACTAAACCTCTAGTCCTGAGCCTTGAGATTGCTCTGGATTAGAAATAATAAATATTCGCAACTAAGTGAATTTAATCCTCAATGTTCATGAGTAACCTGTACTGATTAGTGTACTCTGTAGTCAACTAAAAAACATAGGTTATATCAGATTAGTGGTTTGGCACATAGTTGCCGTAATATGCTCCCTCAGAGGATTATTTCATCACTTCACCAACAATTGTTTGTTAAGGTGATAATGGATTTCCAACTATTGAGTGTAAGAGCAAAATTTCTTTCATGTTTAAAACAGGAATATAATAAATATTTCAGGTACGATAACTGATCCCTCTATGTGTAGAAATTTACTTCCAATTCAGAAAGCTAATTCCAGAGAAGTTTAGCTGGCAAAACATTCTGAAATTATCTGATGTAACTTGCGTGTTGAAGCCATATAAATGGATAGGGCTATGTCGCTAAGTTTGAGCCCTTGAGGTATGTATAAGGCGTAACACAATAAGGATTAAATTCAAACAGGAGATCTTTATGCACATGAGAGTAGCAAATAAGTTGTGTGAATGGGGCTTATAAAAGATGCAATGGGAAGAGGTCAAAAAATTTTGAGCAAAAAAGCATAATAAAGTTAGGTGGAACCACCAACATATGCATGAGGGCTTCAAGGATGGCATACAAAAAACAAGGATACTATTTGGGGGAAAACATCCAAAATAAGATGCTTTTTACGAATGAAGGTAAATCTGAGAAAATTCAGACATTTCAATATGCATATAGGGTTCAAGAGATCTGCTGAAATTTTCCATCATATAAGATGGGGCTAAACTACCAAATTGGTATTTAAAATAGACTCAAGTTTACCGCTTTGGCATTTAAAAATGCTCCGGCGTGTTTTTGGTATTTAAAGTGTGTGAAAGTGGCAATTAGGTAATAAAAAAACTTGTTTTTAAGGAGAGAGTTGTTGGGAAAATTTCTTCAAACACCCTGACCTCTTAAATTTATTGTATTTTACACCCTTCTTCTCCTTCGACCTTCCCAAACTCAAATTTCCTCTTCCCCTTTACCTAATAATACCCTTCTTCATCCTTTTTTCTTTTTCATCAATATATAGCCCCCTTCTTCTCCTTCAACCTCTTCCTATTCAAACCCAAACCTTAATTCAAATGCTCAACTCCTTTGGATTAGGGTTTAGGTTTGAAATTTAAATTAGGGTTTGGGTTTGAATTGGGAGAGGTTGAAGGAGAAGGAGGGGCGCCATTAATGAGAGAATGAAAGGGTGCAAGAGGGTCTTATTGGGTAAAAAGGTAAAAGAAATTTGAGTTTTGGGAGGTTTAAGAAGAAGAAGGGAGTAAAATACAATAAATTTAAGAGATCAGAGGGCTTGAAGAAATATTCCCAAAAGTTCTCGCCAGAGAAAATGGATGCTGACGAGTTTTTGTACCTATTCGCCAAAATTATACAGTTTAAGTACCAAAAAGACACTGGAGCATTTTTAAATACCAAAGCGATAAACTGGGTTTATTTTAAATACTAAATTGGTAGGTTAGCCTATAAGATGGAGAAGTTAGACGATCCTTTATAGAAAAAAGATGTAAAGACAAAAGTAGGATGTATCAGCAGCAACAGAATGAAGAAGATGAACATGCATTGAAGTGTTAGAAAACAAAATGAATACGATAGTTCCCAAGGAAATATAAATCGACAGAGGAGAATCAGGAGATAATTCCTATAGTGCAGCATAAACCTATAGATTAAGTTGAAGTCAGAAAGAGTGTTACTGGTGTAAACATGTGGTAAAAACAATGAGAATGAGTCAATAAGATAAGAGATTTGCTAGAAACAGGTTCTCTGGCACTGAACAGCTTGCAATGGTGGAGATGTCCAACAACTGCAACAGGGAAAGTGCCAAAAAGAAGAGAAGGTCGAAGAAGGTAGAGACTTGCATGCAAGTTCAGCTTTGAATTTCAGCAAGATTGAGTCAAGAGTTGAAGTAAAACAAACAGGCATGAGAAAGTTCTGACGACAAAATGTAAGCTTTTAACATACTTTACAAGTAAAAATTTGTACAGAAAGGATAAGAATGGTGATTGAGTTACTGCAACAATCATACAAGGCCATCACAATATCTTCCAAACATCTATTGCACTGAAAAGAGGTGTGGTGCATTAAAGATTTGAACTTACTGAAGCTTTCTCCGCATCATGAGAAGCTAATGCAATATCCAACAAAAGAAGGCAGACATGAAGAGCTGTTGTCTGTAAATGAACGAGTAACAGGTGAGAGAAAAAGGACTCAAGAGCCTGCACATACCAAATAAATCAAAATCATCTGTGCATCATACCTCGTCTATGGGATCAATGTTTTGATATAATGGTTCCAAAATTGACAATGCATGTGCATATTCATGCAGATGATAAAGTACAATTGCCTGCAGAAGCACCCACATAAATCAAATACGTGTTAATATTCAAATAATCTACAGTTTTCTTCAAGCACAAGGGAGATATACTGAAAAAGAATGGCACAACAGAAACATACAGTGTTCAGTGTGATAATTGAAGTGTCAAACTCATCTGCATATGCAGTGCTGGTATCCGTAGCAGATAGCTGATGTAGGTTATTACTACTCCCTTTAGATCCAGAAGTATTGCTACCAAGACTGCCTGCACTGTCCACTTGCTCACCTGCTGAATGGGAAAGCTCTTCACTTCTTTTCTGCATTACAATAAACAACCAATATCATATTTAGCATTTCAACAAAACCAATAAATAGTTAACCGACATCGGTTTAGCTGTAATATTGGCAAAGTGGCACGAAATACAAGAACCAACAAGGAACTATAGGCATACTCAAGCATCACTTTAACAATTGAGAAAGGCACAGGACAAATTCGTAGACATTGATTCTTTCAAACAATGAGTCAATCAATAAACCGATCTCTGCGAAGTACAGTGTCATATAGAAAGTTAATTGTACTCATGAAACGTGTTTAAGGAGAAAAAAATACTGGTATATAACTGTCATTGCTATAAAGAAGAAATAGATTTCTGCACTGAATGAAGAGAAATCCTAAAAGCAAAAAATGTTATAAGCAAAAATAAAATATGACAGCAATCTGAACGATAAGACTGTCCAAGCATGAGTGCATACGTGGTGGTTACTATTAATGCATGACTGCATGGGTGTAACACTGCAGAAATCCTAGATTGCCATTAGAGAATAACCCAAATATCTAAGCAACTATCAAATCAATGAGAAATATTGCATGGAATGCTAAATAAATGCACCTTACCTTAACCTTATTGAGCACATCAAGGAGTTTCCTTGGATCAGTACAACCATCACGGAAGTATTCAGCTACAGCAAGGTTATGAAGAACCTGAACAGAGACAACCAATAATCAACGCAAAGTGTTAATCAAAGAATCTCTGGAAGTAACCTAAAAGAATCATTTTGTTCCAGACGTATATGTCACGCATGGAAGCATGAATACAAAAAGGATTTTGATGCAGCAGAAAAGCACTGCTGGTTTTTTTTTACTCCATAATTAATGATTTGATGGGTCCCTAAACATTACTGCATAAAATTACTTTAGTTGTACATGGGATTTACCAATGAATTTTAGCTGATAGAGATTTATAGGACAGATTATTCAACCAGCGATTACTGTCAGTATTTGTAAGAAATGGCTAGCAAATGCAACTGTGTCGAATAATAATTCATTAGGAACACCATCTTAAAAATGATCATTGAGAATTAAGTTTTAACATTTTTCGATGATTAAAAAAGAAAATGGAAATATATATAGATAAAAAGATAAACAAAGGATCCGTTGACAGCTATTAATGCATGTAGTTCATAATGCAATAAATGGAAAGGTGATGTGGCTATCCATAGGTGATATTGAACTAAATGAACACATCTTCATGAGTAAATAGTTCTCAAGCAAGCATCTGGAACTGAGAAACTAAAATTGTTAATACATATCTGTCATATTTTAACAATCAAACATCAAAAATATGCCTGTTAGTTGATCGCTTCACTTCTGATTGCCTACTGTATCCTGCCTCTTAAGCATATACTACAGAAGAACAGTAAAACAAACAGAGAAATTAAGATAGAAAACAAATCGATCTGGAACGAACAGGAAGATAATATTCTGGAGAACACTGAATATCATACTTTCATTATCATAAAACATTTAACAGCTAATATTTCGGAGAACACGGATAACCAGACAATCATTATGATATTAATGGGCTAGTACTATGTCATTCAATCTTTAGACTGGCATGTCCATCAGATTGATGAAGGAAAAAGGATAAGATGAAAGTATTCTAGTTGATATTATTAACACCAAGGCCAGCTATAAAAATTTCGTCATGCTAATGGCAATAAAGATTGTGCCAGTGCACTAAATCATTCAGCCCTGATGTTTGACATGTCAAGGTAACATCCATAAAATTATATATTAGAAACCAGAACGAGATGCTACCGGATTTTTACCATGAGCAACATCAAGAAACAAAATTTATACGCGTTAGAAAATACAGACATTCGTAAGCACTAGACACATAAGAGACATGATGAAATGATCATGATGATCACATAATGAACCTTCAAATAACAGTATAACTGACATGCGATGAATACTACAGTTCAATCAATGTTTGCCGTAAGTTAATATATATTTAATCTATATTGCCAGCTAATTAAGTTTTACATTGATGTTCATTATTTGAATTCGCATCTAAATACAGTCCTCTGTTTCCAAACGTAATTTCACAAAGGGAATTCAAACTTTTACAACTACTTACAAGAAGCTTCTCGCATTTGATTCCAACATATTACAAGCCAGGACTAATAGGCAATTATTGACTTCCTCTCTTACTTCTAGCACCATTTATAATTACAATAAAAAATCCAATTGGCATACATGATATTCTAAAATTAGTTCCACTCATAATTCCATGTGGATACATTTGTTTTTTTTTTTACTAATTTAATCAGAAAAATATCATAATCCAGCAGCCTCCAAGTAGATAACCAAAATATATGCAGAATATCGTCGCACTACCAAAAATGAAGCAACAGTGCATGACTATGTATGTGGAATTTTAAGGGCAGGCATGATCTAAATGCTATGTACGTTAACATAATGGTATCACCATGTACTCCAGCAAGTCACTTATCGGTGGAATAATGTAAAGTTAATTTGATGTGTGGGAAAATTCCACAATAGCTTTATTCTAATAAAATCCTTTGACTTGACAATGTCCAACGTAATCAAGAAGTGTAACCGTCAAAAGCTTTAAAAAAACTGGTTAATTACTTCTTAGAGGAACTCATATGGAAATCACCAAAAGAATCGAGTTAGCATCAGCCTTACCAAAGATTATCACTTTCTTACTAAGATTACCACTAAATACATCATGTCTCTTCATCAAATGAGATAACTTTAGGCTTGTGCTAAGTGCAGAAAATATAAATATTTGATGTGTTCTATATTCACATATTGATAAGAAGATCCACCTTATTCTGATTGATGGTAAACAAAATTGAACAGTCACCCGAAACCTTCAAAAAGATTGGCAGTTGCTGGATAAACCCGGAGGGGAAATATATCGACAGCAGAAGATGATATGCATCTTTCTCCCCCATGTTTATTTCAAATTAATCTACATTAGAGCCTTCTTGGAGCACGAAAAGGACCTTGAAGGTTTCTTCTTTCAAGTTTAAAGCAATGACACAAAATTAGATGTTACATT
This sequence comes from Asparagus racemosus, assembly GCA_037177215.1. NCBI lineage: Eukaryota > Viridiplantae > Streptophyta > Magnoliopsida > Asparagales > Asparagaceae > Asparagus > Asparagus racemosus. The sequence goes on from JBAKGM010000233.1 coordinate 40,118,457, forward strand.
GCCTGATCCTATAACTGAAAACCCTCTAATAAAAGCTATAATCAAAGCATTGAGCAATTAGCAGAGAATAGTTTACCAAAAGCCTTCAATACAGCTCCTAGGTCCAAATTACATAATGATTTCAACAAGTTCCTTCTACAGTACTCATTCCCTTATTGGTCATGCCATCGAAACCCTAAAAGATATTTTCAATGATCGGTCTCAATTAAAATCCCCTAAACCCATCCCTAGATGCGCACCCCATAAACAAAACTATATAGATCAATAAGAAAACAATACATTAGGGTTAGCATTGATATACTCCATCCATCGAGCATTAGTAGAGTATACTTAATGCAATATGCAAGTTAATGGTAAAATTTCAAAATCAAAACAAAAAAATGTGGGGCATGGGAACTAATGGTTTGCTAATGAAACATGAGGCTCACGGTAACTCAACTCTTAGCCTTTAAGCCAGCATCTGTAACTTTGGTCCTTCAGACAATTATGTCATCCGTTGACTCGTACACCTATCATCACAAGTTCACAGAAAAAAGAAAATCTAAACAACCAGCCTTGTGCCTCGTTCTATATAGCCAACTGTAGATAATCAAGTCTAGACAGCAGTCCATTTGACACGTAAAAAACTCAGATCAATCTGTAAATCGTATGTTAGCTTTAACTGAACTCTAATTCTGGGTATTCTTCTATGCAAGTCATTCTTTATTGCATCGAACTCGCAGAAAATGGAAATTCCTCATTCCTACCGGGAAAAACTATCTTTCCTATTCAAAACCGTCGAAATCAAACAGCACTACACCCACAGTTGTTTACAATGAAACAAAATCAAATAACCATTCATAAAGGAGGAATCAACATGTTACCTTTGGATCTCCTTCCTTCCTCGCCAACAACTGATTCAAAACCTCCACGCACTCCGAGAACTTCCCACTAGAAAACAACGCCTCCGCCTCCTTCGCCAGCGCGTGAGTCACCGGCGAACTCCGCTCGTCCTCCCCCGCCGCCGGCGACGAATCCCGACCATCCATCTTCAGATCAAGCGCCCCCGACTCGCGCCCCAAGCCGAAACAACCCAAACAGTTGAAGATCAACGAAATCAAACCCACCTCCTTCGTTTCCTCCTCCTCCCGTATCGCCGTCGGTTTCAATTGAGGGTCAATGAATGTCGCTAGATCTCTAGGGTTTCCGTTTCCATGAGCTAGGGTTTTGGATTAGGGTTTTGGAACGAATTCGGGAATCGATCGAGATTTTGGAGAGAGAGAGAGAAAGGGGTGAGAGAGAAGAAAGAGATAGGGATTTAGGGATTTGATTTGTTTATATAGGTTTGAGATTTTCGAGCAGAGAGTTTTGAGAGAGAGAGAGAGAGAGAGAAAGAGGAGAAGAGTCTTCTCTTTTTCTCTTCCTTTTCTGGGATTTTTTTTATTAATGGGTTCGGGTCTAACTGCTGCTTATTGGTTGTCCATTGGCTATTAATAGACAGCAGCGAGCGGAGCAGTAAAGTATTGACAGTTCAGTAGCTTGTTAGCGGGTCGGGTTCTCTTATTAGCTAGATTGCATGGGCCGAATAATTATATTTCAGGGGCCGATTTATAAGGTACGGGGTAAAATCAGAAGATCATGTTCCCGTGGGAGTTTTTAAAAAAAAAATTCCGTGATCAATATAACTCTTTATCCTTTTGAATATTACATTTTCTAAATATTATATTGTTATTCTATCCTAATTAATAAAATTTCATTAGATATTATATTGTGATCCTCTCCTACTAATCCAATAAAATATAATTATTTAATCGAGTCATCAAAGCAGTATACTCAGATCTAGATTTGGATGAGCCTAATAGTGTTTTATATAATCAAGCTGTTAATTGTATTACTAATCTTATACAATCCTAAGACAAATGGATATGCATGCAAATCCTCACGAGCCTAAGCACAATTGCAGAGTTGCACTTCACCCCTCTCAATCACATGTTAGCATGTCTTCATCTTGCATGAGCCAGCTCATCTCATCTGTTGGTTTAAGATAAACCATAACTTGCTATATAAACGCACTAGTATTAAGCCTGCACATTATTACGAGTATTATTTACCGAGTTATATCTATCACCAAATTTTTAATATGGTTTTTATGTATAACTATTTATAAAAAATTTATTGATAAATTTTTTTTACTACTGTTTACAGAGTAAATTTCCAAACTAGCTGCCAAAATAATACACCAACTAGCATGCTTTAACAAATTTTTTATAACAAAGCCAGAAAAGATTTATATTTGTGAAATATCTGATTAAGGTAAAATTCATCATTTGCAAGAACCAAAAGATTAAGTTAAAACTCATCATCTGCAAGGAAAAAAAAGACATGAGCAGTGTTTTCAAAGTTAAAAATTTCACTTCAACTTAAACAGTGGATACATACAAAAAAAATTAACTGTAGCATATAAAGCATGATTTGAGTCAAATACTATACTATATCATGAACAATGTTTATGGGGGGAAAGCTATTACTGCTCAGAGAGTATGCTAGGGCTGATAATAATAATAACTTAGCATCAAATCGAATATGAATAGTTTGAATTATTGATGTATGTTATTTTAAGTTGCTATATTCGGTGTGTAACTAGCTATATATTTGGGTTAAGTTGCTATAATGTATGTATTTTGGTTTTAAGCAGAAGTGGTGAGTCTGAAAAATTAGTAGGTTTTTAAACTTTAAGTTTATGAACAAGTAAACCTTTTTTTTTTTAAGCGTGGTTTTTCAATTTCTTTTTTTTAAAGTTATGAGATCGGGTAAGCTTGATATACATATTTTCGTTAGGTAATAGGAAGGTTAGTAAAGAATGTAGTGTTGACGGGGGTGCTACTCAATGGAAAGAACAGGAGACTTGACTATGGCAATATGGTGAGTTTATTTTTATTTTATTTTATTTATCTTATTTATTTATCGTGTTGAAGTGATGAGTATCTGACAAAAGTAATCATTTTGCTTTTGTTTGGATTAGAAAATGCCATCTCTAGTAATAATAAGGAAGAAAATATACGAAAATCTTTTTTTTCATAAAAAAGTTAGGATTGTCCTATTAGATTGTCCTTGTGATGGAAATTTAAACAATTGATCCCTCCCTTTATATAAATAATAGTTTGTATATTTGGATGAATACTTTCTGAATCATAATCATCAAGATGATATCTATGTTGTTTTGATGTCACTCTTACCTAAAAAAGGTCATAATCTTCTATTGAATGATTTTAAGCATAAATAACTTTAAAAAAATTTTTTTTTGAAGCAGCAAGTAAAGAATCTCCAGGTTTTGAAGTAATCCTTGTACTGTATAGAGTTAAATCCTTAACGATCAGTTCATATTCTTTATTTGTTATTTTTTAAGCTTTTATGCTAAAATAAAGATCTTGCATTTTAATTGAGTGAAGTTGTAGCAACTTCTAACGGGAAATTGATGGGCATAATAAATCGGATGAATATTAGAGATTTAAATTGTTCCTAAATTTGATAACTATTTACATTTGATTTATTTATTTATTTTATTTCAAAAATCTATTTCTTTTCAAGTTTACTTAACTACTATCTAATTTTATTGTGCAATTAAAATAGAAGATTTTGAGAAAGAAACTTTTCCCATAAATTTCAATTAATTAACTTCATCACTAATAATTTTTTTTATTCTTCTAAATTTTATTTCAAATTATTAATAAATATCTAACTAAATGAGAATCTCTATTTATTTCATTTATAATTGTTGTCTTTTCTATTTTTAGAATTGAGAATGTATTTTGTAATTACAGACCGAGGCTTCTTTCTTGATATGAATGCTCAATAGCTAAGCATTTTACTTTTCTTAATTTTTCATTAATTTTTTTGAATTTATTTTACATTTAAGTACGAAATTTATATGTTCATGTAGGCTGTCAAAAAGTTTTTTTAATGATAGCCACTACCCACAAAACACTGTCAACGAAAGTTACAATTTGATGACTCTGGAACATAGGGGTTACAACTTGCTAATCCTTATGAAATCCAACCAAGAGATTACAAAAAAACAATCTCTTCAAAGCTCGAAACGCGAAGCTCAGCATCGCGTCCAAGCATAAAACGCGAGGCTCACCACCGCGTCACAAATTACAAAGTGCGGAGCTTGTTACCGCACTTCAAGCTTGAAACGTGAAGCTTAGCATCACGTCCAAGCACAAAACGCGGGGCTCACCATCGCGTCACAAATTACAAAATGCGGAGCTCGTTACCGCATTTCAAGCTCGAAACGCGAGGATCACCACCGCGTTTCCAAGCACAAAACGCGAGAGATCACCACCGCGTGTCCAAACTCAAAGCGCGGAACTCAGCACCGCGTTTAAGCTCAAAACGCGGAGCTCATTACCGAGTTCGAAGTTCAAAACGAGGACACCCTCGTGCTCAAATTCAAAACGCGAGGGTCATAACCCCGCGTTCCAGTTTTGAGCTGAAGACGCGAGGGTCGATCCAGAATGCGAAATTTGCGTTTGACTCGTTCAAACACGATCTAAATGTTTCCAAAACTATTTTGCATGATCTGAGGGCAACTAACCCTCGTTTATGAGAGATTTAAGGGGTCAGTTACACCCATTAGACCCCTATAAATAGCTGAAAAATTAGCTGAAGAGGCTCTCTCTCCAGGACCAGAGGATTGGCTTTGAGGGGCTTTCTTTTTTGTTTCAACCAAGCTTAAAAAGGGCTTTTCCTTTGGGATCTTCAACTCCCATTTGAAAAGGGGTCACGAAGAGGACTTCCACGGGGGCAAGAAGTCTTCTTTGGAGGGATCAAACTCCTTCTTGAGTTCGCAAAACTCGTTAAAGTTCAAAACTTGCTCAGCGAGTTCTTTTCAACGTTTGTTCCACGAGCCAATATGGCCAGATCGTCAACGGGATACAAGAGTCAAGCTCGCATCGCTACCGTGAAGAACCTGACCTTAAACAAAAGGGAGGATCTCCGTCGATCCTTCCTTCTTTTGTAAATCGGGCAACCGATCGAGGAAGTTTGTAATTTCTTTTTCTAAGTCAGTTTGAGAGGGATTATTTTGAGAGATTGTAACACATTTTTTTTCTAAATCAGTTAGAGAGAATAATATCGATTTTACATTTTCTCAAATTTTTCTTACGAACACGGGCAAGTGTAGATTTGATGCGCGTGCCGCACTCTTTAGTACTGCTATTGAAGTCACCTTGACATCCAGCGAGAGCATTGACTTTGCTGGTGTTGTGACCAACTGAGCTAAGTCTGAAACCTGAGCATGGAGTACCTGTGACTAGCTAGTTGATCTAAGGACTGATTTAGGTTTATGCTAAAGGGACAGTTAGCAGTGTAATTGGCGGAGGTTGGTGAGTAGTATATAGATATGTCCAACGGTTCTGCAGGTCCATCGTCGGCTGAGAAGTTGTGAAGAAAAATATAGAGGGAGAGGAGAAGGATGAGGGATTGCTTGAGGGAATGCATGTTGAACAGTGTTATAGATAGCGGTAAATAGCACCGCTGTTGCAGCGCTAATAGCGTTAGCGGTCCCCTCCCGCTATGCTATCGCCCAATAGCGGTGACACATTACGGAATATGCGCTTTCCACTCGCAAAAGCAGCCGATAGCGCGCCATAGAGATGAATAGCAGGCGATTGCCTGCAAAATCCTCTTTGTGACCACTATTTAACAGCGGTTTGAGGTTTATTTTTTTAAAATTAAACCCGCCCTGCAACCACTACATCCCTCTGCCTCTCGCGATTTCCGGCGTATTTCCGCCGCCTTCCACAGCCTCCGACACCTCCCTCAACACTTTCTCTCACCTCTCGCCGTGAGCTCCTCCTACTACACTCCTCTCACTGCTCAGCTCCTCTTCTCAAAGATGACAACTCTTTGACTCCTCATCCAGTCATTTTCGGTAGTATGTGACGGTTACATATATATTTCATATTTAGGATCTCTTTAAATCATCAAATATGCACTTTTAGATTTTCTAGATTTTTCTTTAATTTTTCTTTTTTTTGGGAATATTTATACATATCTAAATTAGACCGATATTTGACTTTACGCTTTTTACTAGTATTTTGCCGCAATAGCCCCAAATAGGCTTAGCGATGCCTCACCGCTACGCGATGCTATCTACTATCGATAACCTTGATGTTGAATAAGAGGAATGATGCTACAGAATTAACTGTAGTTTGAGTGCCTTTGGAGATGCTTGGTTCTAAATTTATGCATTGTTTATCGGCTTGAAGAGATAAAGTTGATTGTTTGAATAAGTCCTATGTTGGAACTTTCATGTTTGCATTGATATGAATTTTGCGCCCCCCCCCCCCCCGGGGCGGTTCCCCCTCTCTTTTACCACGTATTAGTTGAATATTTTCCAGAGAACATGTTACATCAATGCTGTGTTTGAACTAACATGAGCTTCTTGTATAATACACATTAGACCCATTCTAGAGGCAATTGCATCTGAAATGGCTCATGATATCTAACCATGTCCTCTTCAACTTTACCAATGTATTATTTTGTCTAGTTGATCCATTCCCAATTAGTTGTTTTTGTAGTTATAGGTGACATCAGTAAGCATACATGTCAATCAATCTCCTTCCGTTCGAAGGACTCCTAAGGGTTGATTTTCTCGAGTATTTTTTTGCAGGATATCACCTATCCAATTATCAATAGAATTGTTATTGTCTATAAGTACACTTCCATTCAAAGGACTCCCTAAGGGGGCGTTTGTTTCAAATTTTTTTTTAGGATTACAAGTTTATGGATTTGGAAGTGGTGGTGTTTTTAATTTTTTGGATTCCATAATTTTTGTAGGCGTCAAAAAAATGCCTCTAAACCCTGAATCAGACTCAAGTGAATGAGTAGCTCACCCGACGACCCATCAAAGCAACGTCGTC
>JBAKGM010000233.1:40129656-40151580 GCA_037177215.1 Asparagus racemosus
ATAATATCGTGGTGTTTTGATTGCGCTGCATATCAATTAATTTGTTGGTAGGATCTCCTTTGTTCATAAACTCTCATGGTGATTACAAATAGAACACATTAAAAAACAACGAAAAAAGAAAGAAAAAAAATCAAAGATATTCAAAATGAGTCGTGAACTTCGTTGCAAGTTCCAATCTGTACTACAGTTCCATGGATATAAATGAAAACCAATAATCTTAGCAAAAACAAGGAAAGTATTAAATCTTTATCACTACTACAATACTTAAAAATAACTTCATCTACACCTACTCCTATCATACATCAAACAACGAACAACATAGAAAGAGATTGAAAGAGAAAACTATATGAGAATGAAACCATATCTTATCCACGTAAGAACTATAGAGGGAACATAAACGACTATATCTTTTTTCTCCAGAATGAAATCTTGGCGCTCATGAGCTTTTATAATGGATGGATAGGGAAACGGGTCGGGTAGAGTGAGGTGGATTAGCTTAATTAGAATGGGGGTTGGTTTTGGTGAAATGGGTAGGATAAGTGCATGTTAAATACTCCACTCTTCAAGATTGATCTTATCCTCGAGTTCGAATGTGTGAGAAAAAAAAATCAAACCATGCCAAAATAATTGACGAGGGTGTTGTGGCACTTGCCATCTCGAAACAACAAAAATCTTTCTAATGGGCTTTAACAAACCAAATACAATGACTTCTCATCCAAAACCCTCGATGCAGAATCAACACACCAAGATTTATGTAGTCATCACATTCCACACACAAAAGTATCTTTCATGGCATTTTGTCAAATGCCTTCCAAATGGTTTCAGTTCCACCCATTTTGAAGTATGTTTTAAGTTGAGAAGTAATAAGATCACATTGGAGATGGGTCTTAAACATTAACCTATGGATTTGTACGGCTTTGGCAAAGGGGAAACATTGCCACATGATAGCCTAGGGAAAGAGGACTGCAGCGTTTGGAAATGGTTTAAGTTGAGAGCAACTAAGTGTAGACATGGATGTGGAGTACCGAGGTTAGCATTGACAGAACAAAGTTGTGTATCTAAGATTGAATGAAGCATTAACTGGATGTGGTAGATAGCGTGACTATAGGGGGGGCAGGTGAGGGGGCAATGAACATGGGGCAACAATCAATGACGAAGCGAACAACGAAGATATCATGGTTTTTATCTCTATGTGGCATTTTGTCAAAGTTTGTGGGTATTTCTATGGTGGATGGAGAGGGTTGACAGAGCTAAGAGAGGTAGTGATTGTTGTCATGGGCAATGATGTAGTGAGAGGGTCTGGCACTAGTGGAGGATTAGAGGCGGAGCTAATCTAGTGTCCTCAGAGGAAAGTCCTCTTAGGAGTTCTTTTGAACATCCAGGGAGTGTCGTTGTTGGCGGTGGGCACATGTAGAGGTGAAGGTTACGGTGCTCGGTGGTGACAACAATGGAGGAGAGTAGTGGCGGTACTTGTTGTGGTTACAACGATCGAAATCAGAAAAGTTGATTGTGAATTGTTCGGTCAAATACCTTGCGAGCATATTCAAATAGATTATTCATCTTGTTCAAAATGATCGAGGTGGAACTCAGCGCATCAATTACTGGTCCAAGTTAGGTGATACCAGTTTCGGTAAGATTATAGGCTCAGCATGATCCAATACAGTTGTGTCTGTCATACTGGCAATGAACTTTTAGAGTAGGTAAATTGAGCTAGTTTCTTATAAACACGACTTCCAGCCTACGTAACCACTGGTTAAAGAGATACAATTTTTATTGCAACTCACATCCTCTCATAATAAGAGGAAATACTATGATCATCAACAAATGGCGTTCAATAACCAATACCTTTCATCGTTACCCATATTTTTCTAGAAGGACCCGTCCCGAACAAATGACAACCCTCAAAGTCAGAGTAGATGTTTGAAGAAAAGTGTTAAATGTCAATTTATCACCTTATATTCTTGAAAGAGGAAGTCAGTATTTAGAGCATAACAACTGCTCGCTAGTGTCCATCTCTGATAACTGCATTGAATGCGTAGTGGTAAAAGGTTGATGACATACAAATCTAAAGTTTCGGGAACATTGTAAAACTTGGCTGCACAAGGTAAAATAAAGTTATAACTAGAGTTAGTTTTTAATTGAAATATGATCTATTTGTTGTGCTTGGTCGCACAGAGGCAATGCACGAAGTGTTGTCATATAGGTTATGAGGATGGTGTAGTGAGGATCTCTAGGTGGGGCAGAGCTTGCGTAGTACAGGGAATTTACGTGGACGACAGTGAGAAGATGGAGAAGGATGTGATCCTTGTTGATGGGGTTGAGGACTGGTTCTGAAACATCTTCTCTGACTTTGAGATATTTTGTTCAGGAAAGATCTTTCTCAAAATTTGTAGACCATAATGGAAGGTATCGATGATCGAGCGTTATTTGTTGATGATCGTAACATTTTTTTCTCTTGTTAGCATAGGATGTAGGTTGCAATAAAAATTATATTTATTTAAGTGATCATATAGGAGCATTGCCTCTGTGAGATCGGCCACAGTAAATGGATCATATTTCAACTAAATCTAACTTTATTTATAACATGTTTTTCCTTGTGCAACGAAGTTTTATTGTGTATCTGAAGGTTTAGATTTATTTTTCATTGATCCTTTTCTCATCGTGCCTTTGAGATGGACACTCGCGATATATGTTCTTATACTTTTTTCCTCTTTTAAGAATCTAATGGTGGTAAATTGACACTTCTCTTTGAACATCTACTCTGACTTTCATTTGTTCAAGAAATATCTTTCTAGAAGTATGTGAGCCATGGAAGAAGGTATTAATAATCGAGTGTTATTTGTTGATGACTGTAACCCTTCTCTTGTTAGCATAAGATGTCGATTGCATCAAATATTGTACCTATTTAACTCAATGGTTATGTAGGTATATGCTCATCCTAGGAACAGTAGAAGCTATTTTGAGATATCTAACTTGGAGATCAGAGAGTTGTTTCTGAGAAACCGGTTTTGGATTCAACTATGCTACAAGTTCTTTTGCAGTATGACAAACATAGTCTGCACTAGTTCGTGTGGAGCCTCTAATCTCGCCGAAAATAGTGACTCCAATCTGGGATGAGTAATTGATGTGTCGAGTTCTTCATCGACCTTCTGAACAACATAGATCATTTGTTTGAATATGTTGTGGTTATTTTGTTGTGCTTGTGTAGTTTTGATTTTCTAGGTAACTTACAGAAGCTACATAGATCTTTCAATTACAAATCAAGTAGTTAGAATTGGTTAATGTACTGTTTATTGAAACCTAAATGATGGATCTTGAAAAGATAACAATTTATAAATGATGGATCTTGAGAAGCATACATGTATCACGTTTCTAGGTGGCCTGACATTGTCTTTTGTGTAGGCATCCAAAATGAAAGGACTCATGTCAGAACACTACCTCTTAATGACTTGACATCTAGTGGTGCATAAACACTTAGGAGAAGGATCAGTTGTAGCATTTCACCCTTAAATTAGAGAGCAATTGCAAACTAGCCATTATGGAAGAGTCCTGTTAAAAGTGGTGTGTCCATCTTTGAGGCTTAGTCCTCATTATGGAGAAACCATCTTGCTATTGAGTTGTATAGAAATTCCCCATATTTATTTTACTTTCTAAAATCTCTCATTTCATAGCCATCCTTACGAAAAATCCTATACTAGCAAAGAAAATACAAATAAAATGTTCTACGGTTTTATTTCCTACAAATTCTTTGTTAGAATGAGGTAGATTTGCTTATTCGCATTTAAATTTGCATAATATTTTTCTCGATTTTTTCCTTTCTCTTGCTGTTTTGAAGTGTTCTAATCACGCCTTCTATCCTTATGTGTTCTCTAATTGGATGCTGATGGTTTGGAAGAATTGTACCTGCAGATTTTTTTATTATTATTTTGGTCTTTAGAGTAAGCCATCTATTGTAAGGGGAACATATTGAAAATAATGGATCTTGAGAAGCAGACATGTATTCATGGATCTAAGGGCCTGAAATGATCTTTTTGTAGGCAGCCAAAATGAAAGGACTCCAATCTGGACAGTCTCTTAAACTACCATGTGAAGATTAAAAACACCAACATTTATTTAGGGTGGCAGATGACCAGCATGATGAATCCATAGAGAGTGCACTTACAAAACAATTAACAGATGCTTTGTTTTCTATTGGTATATAATAGCTTTGAGTGAATAAGCTGGAGAGGAGCTTTATGATTTCAAAAAGGTAGAGTCACATATAGCAATATCTTTTATTGGCAATGTAACATTAAGATACCAACACACATCAAATCTTTTCCAAAGTAACAGGTAATCAAATCCCTTTAACTGCTTATTTTAATATGGGAATAAAAAATTCATAGACCGATAGACCATATCACTTCATTCTCTTAACATTTTGCCTTTAATTTTCAGCATTCTTGATCAAGATTTCCTTGATTCAGAAAATGTCCAATTTTACACCTTCAGAGTGCAGGAAGCCAGAAACTCATATCTTGTCAGTTGTCGCCTGCAAAACATATAGATTTAGTTATATCCTTTGTACCATGTAGCATTCATATCTTGTAAGTGTCAATGATATCCTGAGGATATAGGAATAGACGTCTCTCGCTTATCTGCGCTCATTTTTCCAAGGATCTTTTGGAGAAGAGAACTTGCTGAAAGCTCTATATTTCCGTTATGATGTTAAATTTAATGGATCCAGGCAGAATCAGACTGTTATAACCATAGATTATTTTGATTTTCTTTTCTTTGATCGAGTAGGTACAATTAGTCAGCTCTTCTGAGGGCTATGGTACATAATACACTTTGTTTCCAATAAGATTGCATGATATTGGGGATGCCAAGGTATAGAAATATGTGAAGTGAGTATCTTCTCTTAGGGGTCTTATAGAGGAGATGCTATATGGATATTTGGTAAAAGTTACTTGCAACGTTACTGGATCCTTTCAATTCTAACACTTTGATGGGTTCTGGAGGCATGTCTAGTATCGATTTAGATGGGACATATATAATTTATGTTGAAGGCCAATGAGACTATACATGGTGCTGAATTAACAAAGGTGGTGTTGGTGAAAATTAGCTAAAGTCACATTCCTGCTGGAGCACATCATTAAGACCTGCTTGTTGTTGTTAGACCACGAACCACAAGGTTGTTCACAAGTAGGTCTTGTTGCTTATAAGCAATTGAAGATCATCTCTGATAACTTGTATGCTTCAGAAATGGTACAAATGTGTATATATACTGTAAGCACTGCGCTTAATATGCATATGCAATGTGTTAGCTGGTGAGGGTAAACACGATTTTTCTACCAGCTCACAACTTTGTTACTAGTTTATACCGAGTGAAGATTCTAGGCATAAATTTCCAGCAAAAGTTCACTTCTCTAAGGATTCAATGATCCAACTTTGTATTGTCTCGTAGTCCGTGTCAGTGGTCAGCTGATACACAATGCAATATTTTGTGTTGGTACTTGTAAATTGCAACTCTTGTTAGCATGAATTTAAACTAATTTGGGATTGTGTTGCGGTCTAAGTGATTTATGGATAATCTGTAACCACATATATCTTTTTTTTTACATTACTTTTGGTATAAATTTTATTCCAGTAAGGAACTAAATGTTGGCCATTCATCTATAAGTGTCCCATCAAAATGGAATGTGACATGGAGCAGAAGCTCTGTGAAAATTTTGATGAAATGATAAGATTGGTTGTCAACCTGATGAGTATCCTCTAGATAGCGCAAACTTAGGGCCGAGAAAATAGGGAGAGTACAGGGTGAATAGGCAAGTCAGAAAGCATACACTTATCTGTTTTTAGGCAAGGAGCGAGCACAAGAAATACTGCTAAGGTAGTAAAGATTTGGACGAGGGAAAGATGGTAGATTTTCTATGGGAATTAGGTTTCAACAGTATGGCACAAATAAAGCCAAAGGCCAATGGTTTATATGGTGGAAAAGTCTCAAGTCCATGGATGTTTAACCAAATTCTGCAAATAGATTACCAAATCTTTGAATTGTTCCTGGCCAAGTGAACTATAAGTGAGGGCCACTATAAATCCGAAAGTTTAGTTGGCTGGTAGAAAAGCATCTCAAAATAGAAAGTCTACTCAAGCCTTTACAACCAATAGGAAGCCTTCAGAATCCACTTGGCTAAGAAAGAGCTTAGAAGGTGAAGATTTTGAAAAATGAAATCTTATTGCAGGAAAATATACCCAATGCTTGTTTCTCATTATATCAATCAGTATTCATAATTTGATACACATGTCTTGTTGTTGTCATATTATCATGCGTAGTTCACTGTTTAATCAGCACTAAGTTGAACTTGCTACCACGTTTGCAATTCTGGTATCTGACACACTTTTGCATGCCAGATTGCAGGACTTCAAAACCTATTCACTACTTGTAACAATAAATATTAAAGAGATCTACTTGAGAGGTCATTACTTCCAAATTATCAATTGTCTGGTATGAGAATGGGCCAAGTCCTACTTAAGAGGTCACTACTTCAAATCATCAATCACTAGTATGAGGATGGCCAATTTTCATTTGTGGTGGAGTTTGATTGTCGACAATGCAGTGATTGGATTGACGCATTTCCTACCTGCCCACTTGTCTCGAAAGAGCCAACCGCGCACACATATCTGAAGAACAAGAAGAAAATACATCGCATTGTGCATGCACAGTGATGTAAAAAAAAAGTAAGCGAGAAATAAGAGGGAGGTTTTTTATGAGTACAAAGACGGTAAATTGATTGGTCTTTAACCATCGTATCTATGTAAATTAACTTGTTTGAGAGGCTGATCACCGCTGGGTAGTAAATGACAGTGTAGAGTAGATGCCTGAAGTTTTTGTTTCTTAGCGATTCTTTCCATGATTTCTTAGTGGTTTGTCTGTATAATTTCCAAATAATACTCGAATAATCAATCTGCATCTTAGTTTTGTCACCTTACATCATAGTTATGATACTAGAGATAGAGCTCACTGGAATAGGCTTCTCTCATAGAACTACTTCAGTCTACTACTTTCATTCATTTCACTAATAAAATGGCTTCTACCGCTTTGGTATGCCCTTCAAACTTAGCATGTTACATGGTAACTTGGGTAGTTGAGATATCCTATGTTTGACCTGTGTATTTGGGTTCTTCTAGTTGCTTGACCTTGTGATGGTGTTGAAACTTGAAGCTCATACAGGTTCTTGTTGAATGTTAAAACTCTTTATAAATTGAGTATAGGCTGGTAACTTTTCTCCGTGAAGTGACTCTGTTGTTTTTAGCTAGTAGCCGCATTCTTCTAATTAGATAGATGCTTGATGTGGATTTGCTATTCATGCCGATACATCCTTGTCCATTGTTTTCCATGAAACTTCGCCTAAAAGATGGAGCAATTTTCAACTCTGCGATGGTGGTGTTCGCATAGTGTGTTCTTTTCTAGTTTTCTTGACATTAGTGCAGCCTAACTATGGATCGTTAACTGTTTCTCATCTTTAAGAATAGTCACTCTAATGATGAAGAGTAATATAATATAAGTTTGTATGAGATAGTGTGCTTCCAAGCTCACTCCTACATGTTTAAGCAAACCTGATTTTAGCATAATTGGTTCCAATTAACTGAGCACCTGACTTTAGCATGATTGTTCTCTAGTTATGACTCTATCATAAAAATAAAAATAAAAGACATTAAGCTGATTTGTTCTCCCTTAATTTTTATTTTTATTTTATTTTATTTTTCTTTTGCAGGTTTGAATACGCCTTTGCGTGAAGACCAGGCGAGAGCTTCCACAGCAATTATCTGGTACATGAAGTATTTTGGGGTGGGTTTAAATACAACTGCCTGAATTATCTGATGCTGTACTATTAACATTTCTAAGATCCAACTTTGCAAAAGTCTTTTTAGCGTGAATTTTACTGTTAAGAACATACTGTGTGCCTCTGCCAATTTTAATACTGACCATGGAGCATCATGATTCCCTTGTGTATAAATGTTTATAATGCCAGATCTATCCCTGAACATCCTGAGGCAACTAATATGCATTTTTATTTTTATTGTTTTTATTTTTTTTGAATGTTTATTGATTCTTAGCACAGGTAAAGCTTGACTAATTTGATGAAAGGTAAAATTTCTATACTCATCTTATCACAGAAGTTGCTTGCACGTATGAATTTATATAAACGGAGCAATTTTTTGACATAATTTCATGCGTAGTGCGTGTTTGTTCTCTAGTTATGTATCTACCGTAAAGACCAACTGAAAATTAAGTGATTTGACTGCACCAAATGAGACCCACCCTATACTTTTGTTTTCCTTATATTCTTTTCCCATCATGAAACTAGGCAACAAAATGCAGTGAGAGCCACCATGAGAGAGAGCAACATTGTTTTGAATAATCAATGGAAGCTTGTCTTTTCAGTGATTTTTCATTTGATTTCTCTGTTGTAGTGGAGGTAAAAGCTAGCAATAGTGATTGTTTCGCTCTCATCCAATTCAGGATCATAAGAGTGACCGAAAGCTCATACAGGACATGATTGCTAATAGACTCTCGTGTCTCCCAATCATTGGATTCTGCAAACTGCTTCTTCTGCTTATAAACAACTCCCGCAATTTGCTGGTCCTCTGTTGCAGGGAGACTAAGGGATTCTTCCGTTACATGTAACGGAGTTCGCTACAACTGTCGTCACATACAATTGTAGTTTGCAATTGCGGTTATGACCGCATTTAGTACCGCAACGGAACAAACAATTGCAACTGGTCCAAAATGTTCCCGTTGTATGCATATGCGTTTGCAGCGAACCAAAACAATCGTTAAGCGTAACGTTTCGAGTTTAGATTAGTTTCATGCCCGTATAGTTTGAAAATCTCATATTTGTAGTTAAACTCTCCTTGTAAATTGAGGGTTCTACTTCTAACTCTAGGCCTCTTTGTGCAGTCCTCTTCTTATGTATGCTTTGCAAATATATGATAAAGATTTCAATGGTCTCAAAATTCGCATAAAAGTTGCAAAGGGCTGACGAGTAAGAACGTGTATTTTATATTGTAGGGCATAATACCTCATCTAGAATTGTATTCACAACGGGGCCAAGCGCTCTATTGTAAGATTTTAATGGGCCCAACCTGTAATAGAGCCATCACGATCAATAGAGACCCACTAAGTTTGAGCTTAGTTGTAAAAAAATAAAGTAAAAAAAAAAAAAATCATCCAAACTCCAATTCCATTCATCTCATAGACAAAGTCCTTGAGGTTAAAAAAAAAGGGTAAAGAAAGTACATTCATGTTTAAACGTTAACATAGTGATAACATCCATGATAGCTCACAATTTTCAACTACATAGTATGCTAGCTCATAACAAGCATTTTAAGAGAATTAGACAATGAGATCAAAACTCAAGTCCTCCAAAACGAGCTTAATGCGGATACCTAGGACTTTCAAATTTTCTTACTTAAACCGAAAATGTACGGGCCAGGATATTAGTTTTTCCATATAATTTTTTATTTGTTTTGGAAAGATACATGGACTTATAAATCTTTCACGGAGGCAGAAAGAAACTTCATATTGCGGGTAAAAAAACATTAGCAGTATCATCCTAATATAAATTCAACTTTCACAATAGTATGCCCCGTGCTCACCCACAATGTAAGATTATTTCCACAGTGGAAATAAAATAAAATACAAAAGGAGACAGGAACCCCATGTTAGAATAAACAAATCCTTTTAGAACTGCCTATTAGTGATTGCCAGCATTAATTAGCAATTTCACAACCTCATGATGTACACCAAAGTCCACTGATCACTAAACCTATATTTTAATTGTGGGTGAAGGTCAGAAGAAGGTATAGAAGTTTGTTCTTTTTTGTTAATTTCCATGTTTGACAGATGTTACCCTAATATTGTAGTGGTACTATGAGAATAATGTTTTGCTGTTGTCCATGCTACTCACTACACTCTTCATGTGACCCTCTTAGTTGTCCTTGAAGAGATAATCCAATGAAATTAGTTTTTGGTAACACAATGTGCCAACAAGATTTTTTAGATGACAACCATTATTATTCTCTTTTTGTATCAATAAAGTAGATCCAAGTGAGCAAATTAAGCGATTTTACCTAATAAGGATTATATTATTAAGAAGTTGAAAAGCGAAATAGACTTAAATTGTGTGCAATTGGAGTTTCATGCCCATGAAGCAATTTACTTTACCATTTGAAGCGAATTGTTCGTTTCATCATTTTTTTAAAAAATACAATATTTATCATAAATTTAATCTAATGTGTCCATAGCACGCATAGATTTACATACACCATTGAATTTGAAAATCTACTAATATTAGAATAACACCATGAAATTTTTAAAACTTAAACGCCTAGTATACTAATTAGCACCCTTCACCAAAACCAAAAACTTTTACCACTGATCCCAAAATCAAACCCTTTGATAGATCTCAAGACACTCACCACCAAATTCTAGGTTCTCATCTTTTCACCATTTCCAATTCTAGCACGCATATTACACAACAAAGAAAAAAATCCCAAGTGGGAA
Source organism: Asparagus racemosus (assembly GCA_037177215.1). NCBI lineage: Eukaryota > Viridiplantae > Streptophyta > Magnoliopsida > Asparagales > Asparagaceae > Asparagus > Asparagus racemosus. The sequence continues at coordinate 40,140,206 of JBAKGM010000233.1, forward strand.
AATGACATGTAAATTTCGTGCCAAATCAAGCCCACATGTCCCCTCAAAATTTTACAAAAATTGAAAGCTTGGTTGTTTGGCTATCAAATCGGACAAAAAAGTTTTAAAAGAGCTTCTTAAATTTCTTTATTTTTATGAAAACCCATCTTAGTGTCGGGCGTGCACTATAATAATTGGGCCAATAGGATTAGTTCTACAGGATTGGGTTGGGCGGTGATTGGCAGCTTAAGCTTCTCCGCATGTCGTGTAACGCGAAGGGATGCATGGCTTCTCGAGTCGGGTGCTCCGCTCGCGTTGTACTAGGTAGAGAGAAAAGTTTTGGTCCGACCTTCGCCCGAAATAAACGGGGGTTTGGTCCCTCATTCACATGCGCGCATGTGTTGCCGACATTTTTTTGCATATTAGCCCTTTTTCAAGTATTTGGAAAATAACTGGGGCATTCAGATCATTTGTTACACATTAATGACAACTGATACTAGGGATGTTTGAAAAAAAATACGATTACATTCAAATCTACATCTCCAACCTTGTTTAATATGACAAGGATATGGATATTAAATATCTGATACGGAGACAATAATTGATATTTTTTGAAAGAAATCCGATCATGTGAAAGCGAGGCAATTGAAGCGAAAGAGTATTTTCGGACAGATTCTAAGATGTGACTTTGGAGGATCATATCTTTTGACTCGCTCCATAGAATTTTTATTATTCTATATTTTTGGAAAGCTCAGGAAGTGCTCTATACATAAAACTAAATCATAGTTCTAGATAATATTTTTGTTCAAAGATATTCATCTTCAGGCTTAACTGCGGGTGGAATTCTGGGTTACTTTTAGTTTTTTAGTTCTTTTAGAAAGTTTTTTATGTAAGGATTTCTCTTAGCTTTAGGAAAATGATAGTTTGGTATTTTTTTATTGTTTTGTACCCTATATAAGGGGAACAAATTCGTGTAGGGTTTTAGATTGGTTATTATTAATTTCAAAATTTTTCTATTCCTAGGGCTTCTACTGTTTGTACCGTTGTGCTTGTACGAGAATGGGTAGTTATCTCTTTTGATTACGCTTCCGCTACATCAAGATCTATATTTGGTAAGGTATGGATACAAATAAAAAATATTTTTTAATCTTTGCACGATATAAATAAGGATGAGAATATAAATAAAATTTAGGGATTGGTATCCGGATATCTACATGTTTGGATGTGTATCAGTCAGAATATTTGAAATTCTTTTTGGTCTTAGATTAATGGATTGGTAGAAATTTTGATGATTGATCAGAGATATAATCTTAGTTTATTAGACATATCAAATACATATGACGGACTCTGATTTTAGAAAACTTGTTTTACTTATTTATTTTTTATATGTATCACATAGTTTATATAATTTTCAATTTTCAATTTTCAATTTTCAATTTTCTTCATATTTGTTTTATACTTGTACATTTACTATGTATCCGTATTTGATTTTATCGGCTATAATTACTTTTCCTTACTAGATTGCGTATTATCCAACAAATAAATATGAACATGGCAAGTGCCTTATGCTTTTACAACTACAACTATAACTACAATTTTTGAAAACGAAACCTCACAGTAAATAAAGGGGTTAATATGTAAACCTTCACACTATTCTCACTCATGCATAAAAACAAAAGAAGCTTACTATTTGGCAATAGTAAATTCTGCTCCCCAAATCTCATGTCCCTTTTAGCCTTTTGATTCCAAGCACGATGTTTGCTGCCCCCAAATTTCATCCTGCTGTTGCCTTGGGAGGCATCACAACCCTCCATTATTTTACTACCACAGTACCACTGCATAGCAATTTCTCATTTATTTAATTATTCATATGTTCAATATTTCTAAGTTCCCAAATTCCCAAGAAATTTAACTGACAACGTCCATTTTCAGTTGTGCACGAAAATTGTAGTGCATGGGGAGGCCAATCCGCATCGAGATTCGTGCAAGTACTGCATGTATCTATGATTGTACTTTTGCTGTAAGATCAGAGAATAGGAAAGATTTGCTGGAAAAAAAACTTTTTCAGTGTGCCAGAGTAAGTAAAAATAATCTAGAAAAAGCTTCATGCGATTTGTGTGCATCAACTTAATTGGGACATTGGAGGCTTTTACAGTTAATCTACTGCTACAGTCACATGATGTACATTTTCAACATAATTTGGTTAAAGTGATAAAAAAAACTTGCTGTAAAGTTTTCAAAGAAAATAGATAAAGAAATAGTTACCAAAATGGGCGTTTTAACATGTAACTCCAATTCTTTTGTTGATGATGTAGAGAAGTTCTCAATATTGACTTAATTTTGAATAGACCCTTTCGCCTATACACATTTATAAAAAAAAAAAATCATTAAACTAGTTTTTTTTTTGTAAAACATTTTATTTTAGAAATTTGTGAATGTATAACTTTTGTTCATACAAATAACTTATATGTAAATGGAAATTCTGTGGATAGATTTTTCTAATGGAAAATATAAAAGAAGTTGCTTGGTCTTTAGTGTATAGATAGATAAAAGGAGAGAAATTGAATACTGGAAAGTGAAGCATCTGGATAATCAATTTCTTGAAAGAAAAAGAAGATGGGAAAATATTACAATTTGTAAAACTCTACAAATTAACAAACAGTTAGGTGCTGCATGGTGAAAGTGGCAAGAAATAGTTGGAAAGTTCACAGGAAAGATGAAATAAAAAATTGCATTACAAGATTTCCATGATTTGGAGAATATAATTGTTTGTCACTCAATTAGTACAATGACCCACATGGGTACTCCTTTGCTTTATTTAAGTTTAACCCTAAGTGGCCTCATCAACCACTACCACTTCAAACAAAAGCCACATGATTTTTTTTTATTAACCATCCTATAATAATGCTCATTATTATATACTCTTAAAGCAAATTTAATTATTGTGAAAGAGAACAACACAAACAAGAATTGTTAAAAGAAGGATTACATGTTAATTTTAGATTAATTAGGCCTATATTCTTCTTGGGATTGATGAGGTCTCAGTTTTTTTAACCCTAACCCTAAAAGTAGTCTCCCTCTCTCTCTTTATCCTCTCTCATCTATAAATAAGCCTCTCTATCCTCTTCTTCTTATTAAGCTAGCCTACTATTCTCTTAGCTCTATAGCTTTCTATATTTCTTCTTCTTCTCAAAGCTTCATAAATGGTTCTCTTTGTATTTTTCCACAGCTTTCTTGAACTGCATAGAAAAATACTTCAATTGTTGAAGGCTGTCAATTTTGCAGTTCAATAAAGCTGTGGGAAATTACAGAGAGAGGCTAAAATTAAGCACAACTATGCATCTTGTGGTATGTTTAATTCTAATTTCTTATCTTTTTTTACTTTAGTATAATTCTTATTCTTATTCTTATTCTTGTCTAAAAGTTCATAAATGGTTCTCTTCGTATTTTTCCGCAGCTTTCTTGAACAGCATAAGAAATACTTGAACTGTTGGTTTATCAATTTGCAGTTCAATAAAGCTGAGGGAAATTACAGGGGTAGACTAAAGTTAAGTACAATTATGCATCTTGTGGTATGTTTTCATGTCTATATTACATATATATAATTATTCTCATATATAATTCACATAAGTCTCTCTCTCTCTCTCTCTCTCTCTCTCTCTCTCTCTCTCTCTCTCTCTAGCAGACACACAAGCCACGCACACACACAGACAATTGTATGGTGAGAAAGAGAACATAATTCAGAATTTCCCCCCCTTCGCATTAGTATTTTTAACAATTTTCAATTTTGTGGCTATTTTTACCTTGTTCTGTCTTTTTCATGTTAAATATAATCCTTATATCAACCCTTTTTCTTATGCTAAGTGTTATAAACATAATTATGAATTTATTTCTTTGGTAATATTTTCTAAGAATCTACAATTTTGTGGCTGGCTCTTGCTAGTGCTTCTGCCTTTTCTTCCGAAAAAGAAAAAGAAAAAGAAAAGAAAAACTGTGATGAGGGAATTATTTTAATCACATGGATCTCCCCGTATCATTTCCAATAATGATGGAGAATTTCCAATCATCAGTCTCTCTCTCTCTCTCTCTCTCTCCTTTCCCCCTTCTTTCAATTATGACTGTCCTCATAATTGATGATTGATATGAATTTCAGTTATAACCCTTTTAGGTCAGTCCCAAAATACAAACATGGTAACAACTCACATTTACAGAAAATTCTCCCTTATAAAGTAAATATTTGATATGAGTAAGCATCTTCAGATTTTATTTACTTTTTTCTAGTAAAGTAGCACCATCAGTTTTTTTAAGAAAAATCAATTGCTGAGCATTATTATTCAGCTAGACATCATTTGATTTGAATGAACATTTCTCTATTTCTTTTACTTTGCTTTTTTTTTTTTTTTTGCAGGATTAAAGAGCCATTTCTCCATTGATATATCATGATTTACTGCAAATAATCTTTGAGCACATTTAGAATGTGTATATAATTGCCAGATCTTATACATTTGGGTCAACTGATGTAAAATGTTCCAAATGAAGCTGTTGCTTACATTATACCTCTAAATTCTTAGACCTTGTCCTCGATGTTATATCTTCAACTGATGCTCGTTTTCTTTTCTTGATGAATAGATTAGAAATTAATTTACCCAAAGTTAGCATCAAAATTTAGCATCTGAGTTAATTGCAATTTCCGCCAAAATAAGTCTGTAAATTAATTAAGCAAGAAGGTTGATTGGTGATTCAATGTAACCAATTGATAAAACTTCAATGGATTCGGATCCTCTCCAATTAAGAGGTAATTGGAGAGTATCCAATTATCCCATTTTTACCTTCCATTTCAATTCCAACGACTTAGATGAAGCCACGTAAAATTTCTACTTACGCAATGCTGGTTTTCATAATAGTGGTTTTAAAGATAATAGTGATTTTTAATAAAATATTTGGAGCCTATGTCGCATCATTTTAGTCCTTAAATTTAGAATAAATGTTAATGATTAGAATAATTGGACACTCTTCAATTACCACATAATTTGAGAAGATCCCGATCCAACTTTAATTGTTGTGAAAATGAGGTCTAAACAATCAGGAATTCAAGGGTTTTGGGAGCAGAGATGGAAGCTCAGCACCAACTCATTGTATGGTAAAAAGATTTTACATTGTATTACAATGACATTGAACGATTGATATTGACTTTATGAAACTACAAGCAATTACATTTCAAAAGACTCGGTTCAAATGTGAGATTCATCAATTACTTGCACGAAGGTAAAGCACAATAAGAAACATCACTTGGAGGAATAAACACAATAAGAAAAGAACAAACAAATAATAATACAAAAATTGGGCAGAATGGACAACTTATCTTTCATAAATTAGCTACCAAGAGATATCTAGTGACGGAGTACATAATATTAGATTCGGATACTCTCTAATTAAGAGGTAATTGGAGAGTATCCAATTATCCCATTTTACCTTCTATTTCAATTCCAACGATTTAGATGAAGCCACGTAAGATTTCCACTTAAACAAAACTGATTTTCATAATAGTGATTTAAAGATAATAGCGACTTTCAATATAATATTTAAAGCCTACGTGACGTCATCTTAACCTTTAAAATTGAAATAAATGGTAAAGATTAGGATAATTAGACACTCTCTAATTACCACCTCCCAATCCCATAATATTAGTCAAATACTATGAACGGATCTCATCACTTTCATCTCCTTGTGAAACTAAGCTCATTTTCGCAAATGACTTGATAGTCACCATCAAAGAGCAGCCAGGCAACCGCCTGGAGCTAAGCTTGCCAAAAGTCTGAGCAAAACTTCAGCAGAAATTGGACTATATGTTGTAGTACATTCCCTAATTGCCTTTTTCCTCAGCTCTTGTAATTCCCAGTTCTTTTTAGCAGTTCTCAATATGGTCATTGATGACGTCGTAACACCAAAACTTAAAGTAAGAAGCTAAAGAAAAGCTTATCGATGATAACAAAAAAGAGTACCACTTTAGAAATAATCCCACAACGAAAAACCATTACACCAAGGAGAGTAGCAAAAATCATTCTATCAAGGTAAAAATCCCATACAAAATCTGAAATCTAACACAACCTCATTAGCTTGAATGACCTTTACCCTTTCGTTTCTATTACAGTTTAATTCTACATGGCACGTTCTACAATTTAGGGCACAAATCACGGCAAGAGAGGACTGAGCACTATCTGTAGTTCTCAGGTAAGTGATACCCGGTCATCACAATTTTATCAGCAAACATTTTTCCAGTCTTGGGCATGACATGCCAATGCAATGTCAGGTTGAACGCCTTGCCTCGAAGATTGTTCCCCTATAAAATGAAAACAATAGCGAATTATTGAAATAGATATCACAGTTTTCACCAACAAAAATAAGAACAAATTATTCACATTGGCATAATAGTTTTCATCTACGTTCCCCTTCCATTCTTTCTTTTTGTTGTTCATGAGACCATGATGGGAGAAAAAGGTGATGTGACTGAAGTATCATAGAAAGATCCTCCATTTTTCGTCATGAAATTGTGGAAAGTCCCTGATTCAAGACTTGCAATAATCCAAGAAGAAAAGACAAGGAACGTCCAACAAATATTCAATTCTTTTTAGTCTGTCAAAAAGAGTGTGGTCTCATTGAAATCCTTCACTGGGGGACAAGATCACTGACAACTGCATTTCTGATGACGAGGATTCTTTTTTTTTTAAATTATTATTTAACAACAATCTTCTAACAATATGCACGACTGAATTGCAAACATTACCCATTTGCGTAATTTGACATCGAACATAAAAACTGAACAACATATAAATAGGAGAAACCAAAACAGTGCTTGTTTTAACCTTCAACTCGGACAGTATTAATAAATAAAACGATAAAATCTGGTGTTGTGATATGAAGAGGTTCAGTTAAATAAAACTAAGTGGATGGATAAGTAACTTGCCTGATCAATCAAGCGATACTTGTTTGTTGTGTGTATCCGAAACTTTGCGTGTTCTTTTGACGGTATGATGCCATCCCAAAGTGAAACCTGCCAAGTGTTTGACACGAGATAATCAGACCTGAATGCTTGAAAAAAAAATTTAATGCATGAAATACAACCTTTTGTTTTTAATAATACTAGTAGGCAGTACCATTAAAAACTAGATCTCAATCTAATAGTGCAATTGTACTAAACATGTATGACATCATTGTATAGAGGGTCTTTATGTAAATCTTTAATACCCTTTATATATATACATTCATCGGCTCATGCTAGGGTTAGGCAAGCCGATCATATTCAGCCGCCTCTCTCTCTAATACTTTCTCATGGTATCAGAGACAACGAGGGTTGTATGGAGAGACAAGAGATGACGCGATTTGACAATGCCCGACTTTGATCGAGCCTACATAGGATGTGAATTTTGAGGGAGAGTGGAAGGAGGAATTGTGATGGGAAGAAGTGGCGCCGACGGAGCAGCCACAGGCAACGCACCAGGCTCAGTCGCTGGTGCACCAGGCGCGGTCACTGATGCACTGGCTGCTGCCTGGGCGCCTGCTGGTGCACTTGTGTCTGCCTGGGGGGTCGCTGGTGCACTGGCTACGGTCTGGGCGGCTGCTGGTGCATTAGCTACGGTCTGGGTGGCTGCTGGTCCACTGACCACGGACTGGGCGCACAGTGGCTGAGGAGAAGTGGCTGCAGTGGCCACAGAGCGCGCTGCTGAGGAGACGACAGCGGCACACTATGCACAGCTGTAGGCATTGAAAATTGCCTATAAGTTCCCGAACGTAACTCGTGACAACGGATTGACGATTGACGAGCCATCCGACGATGCAACGGCGAACTGCTGACAACATAACAGCGCCGCAAACTCATAAAGCGAGTCGACAAATGCATGAACGAGTCGGCGAGGCGTGCAAGTGAGCGAAGCGACGAATCGTGGAATAAATCTAACTACGAAGTTTCAGATTAACGAATATCGACGAGACGGAATCAATCGGACTCCCGAATCGACGAAACTAAACCAACCAGACTCGAGTATCAACGGAATTGGATCAACCGAACTCCGGAATCGACGGAACTGAACCAACCGGACTCGAGTATCAATGGAACTAGACAACTGGACTCAGGGAATCGACGAAACACAACCACATGGGTGGCTCGGTGGCCGAGCCACCAAGTGGCGGCTCAGCCACAGGTCAGATCTGACCCGTTTACCCACTTTTCAAAGCCTATAAATAAAGGATGGGGGCTCATTTTCACAGATCGAGACATTTGGCAAGAAGGGGAGACTATAGATTTTCTAGAGCGATCTACATTTAGATTAGGAAATTCTAAATCTGAGATCTCGGCGAGCCCGTCAACACAAGAAGCGAAGAAGTTCGAGAGATCCAGATCAGATCTACACGTGATTTCTCTGGATCAAACTTGGTTTTGATCCCAAGAAGAGCTGTGACTTCGCTTGGTCGATTTCACTTGCTTCAGATGGTTATTACCTTCATGAAATAATCCCCTTTGATCGTGTAGATCTCAGATCTGACCACGATCCGATCACGCAGCGATCCACGAATAAACCCCGGCACCGGCAAAGAATCCACGCAAGCAAGAGACCGATAAACGGGATCCTGCGTTTGTTTTGAGGAGAAGTTGTAATTTTTATTTATTTTGATTTTCATTGTAACCAAGTCTTATAAAAAGACGAGTTTTATTTGAATTCATTTGTAATCGCATAAAGCTAGAATGAGTTCACGTTCAATGAAGATCGGACCGACTTTTCCTGCGAACAACAGCGATGACAGAGATAGACGGTGAGCTCTCAGGCATTGGAGTTGGTGAACGAGAGTCCACCAGAGAAGAGGATGTAGACGCCACAGTGGTGACGTGCGGTGTCGAGGAGAGCGCAGGGAAAGAGGACTCGAGAGGAGAACATGATGAAGTTAAAGGCGAGCTCATGACAAACATGAGAAGAGACTAGTCATGTGACGTTGGAACGACAATAGAATTTAATGCACTCATCAATAATAACACGTGGCACTTGGTTTTGTTTGATGAACAGAAAATTTTGGTTGGTTGTAAGTGGGTTTACAAGATTAAATATAAGTCAGATGGTTCTATTGAGCATTACAAAGCTCATTTGGTTGCTCAGAGCTTTCATCAGCAAGCTAGCATTGACTTTCATGAAACTTCCAGTTTTGTTGTCAAACCTACTACTATTCATCTTATGCTCTCTTTGGACATTTTCTTTGGTTGGGTTATTCGTCAACTCGATGTTAAGAATGTTTTTCCGCACGGTCTTCTTACCGAAGAGGTGTACATAAAACAACCTCCCGACTTTGCTCATCCATAGTTTCCACATCATGTTTATACACTTAAAAAGGCTATTTATGGCCTCAAACAGGCTCCTCGTGCTTGGTTTCATCGCTTTAGCAGTTTTCTTCTCTCACTTGGTTTCCATTGCAGCAAAACTGATTCTTTCATGTTTGTTTATCATAGGGGTTCTAATGTTATTCTTCTTCTCTTTTATGTTGATGACATTGTTCTTACAGGCAACTCCTCTGATCTCATTCATCGCTTTATTTGATTGTTGTCTGCTCAAAGTTGCTATGAAGGATCTTGGTGATATTCACTATTTTTTGGGTATTCAAGTCACTTGCCATCCCGATATTCTATTTTTATCTCAACATAAATATGTTCAGGACCTTACGTAAATTTCATCTTCATACTCTTACACCTTTGCATGCGCCGATTGCCGCTAAATCCACTTTGTCCCTTACTAATGGTGCATTATTAGCAGATCCTACTGTATATAGGAGCATGGTTGGCGCTTTACAATATCTTACAATTACGAGGCCTGATATTGGCTTTTCACGTTGTTTCTCAGCTTATGCATGCTCATCGTATTACTCATCTTCTTGCTGTCAAAAGAACTTGCAGGGCATAGCTGATCATGGTCTCACCCTTCGCAAGGCCATCCGAACAAGCATTATGATCGCCTATTCTGATACTGATTAGGCCAGTTGTCCTAACAACTCATGCTCCACCTCCGGTTATACGATCTTCTTTGACCTAAATCTTATTTCTTGGCGCTCCAAAAAGCAACCTACCGTGTCGAAATCATCAACGGAGGCGGAATATCGCGCCCTCGCATACACAATGGCTGAGACACTATGGATTCGGCACCTCTTGGTCGAGCTTGGGATTGTTCTTCGCCATGCTGTGACTCTTCGGTGACGATTTTAGCGCCACCTACATCACGACGAATCCTGTTCTACATTATCGTAGCAAACACATCAAGGTTGACTATCACTTTGTTCGAGAGAGTTGCTCATGGAGATTTAGTTGTTCGATATGTTCCTACACAGCTTCAGCCTGCGAATATTTTCACCAATGGGTAATTTGCTCAGCATTTTCTTTTCTTAAAGACCAATCTGTCTGTGTCTCTTCCACCCCGTCCCGATTGAGGGGGGTAATAGTGTAATTGTACTAAACCTGCATGATATCATTGCATAGAGTCTTTATGTAAATCTGTAATTTCCTTTATATATATACAATCATCGGCTCATGCTAAGGTTAGGCAAGCCGATCATATTCAGCCGTCTCTCTCTAATACTCTCTCACAATCAATCAGAAAAAAGAGAATACAGAGGATAAGCACAACACATGTATCCTTATCACATCAAGAAGAAGCTTCATTTAACTCTAGACACACATCGGTTCTCAGGAATGATTTATAGTATCTTTCTTGGGTACCACAATCTAGAGAAAAGAAGACTTTTGCGTGATAAATACATTTTTTGGCAACTTGATCAAGGCGATTCGTTTGGTCAACTTGAGAGATGCACAGCATACAACAATCTAGGATCATAATAGACAAGACAAGAGAAGGATTTTACCAAGTTGAAAGCTGACATATCTAAGAGAAGCTACAAACAGAAATATCTGAAATTCTATCCCCAAGTAGAGTATTTGATAGTTCACTCACCCACTACTGGTATTTCTATAATTTTCAAAGCACTACCCACTATTAACTGGTATACATTGGAAAAATGGAGCAACATGGAATCCTAGCATTCCAGCACTGCATGCCTCGGTTTGACTTGTCTTCAGCCAAAAGCAAGTTTGTAACTTTGTCCTGTGGGAGAAGATTGTGATACAGTAATACCGATATGAACTGCAGTCCCTTTAAACCACAACCTGCATATTGGCAGTGCCTTTCAAAAAACCAAGTTGACCTACCATATCTCTTGTCAACTGCCCAATCATCACAATTTTAAGTAGGGTAAACATCAGAAAACCCCCCTTAACTTTAAACGATTATCGGAAAACCCCCCTTAACTTTCAAAATATCAGAAAAACCCCTTAAGTACAGGGATTATCACGACACCTACCCCCCCCC
>JBAKGM010000233.1:40151680-40164098 GCA_037177215.1 Asparagus racemosus
GGAAAACCCCCCTTAACTTTCAAAATAGCAGAAAAACCCCTTAAGTACAGGGAGTATCACAACCCCTCCCCCCCCCCCCCCCTTTTCTTTTTTTAACTTTCAAATTTTATCAGAAAACCCCCTTTAACTGTGAGATTTTATCAGAAACCCCCCTAATTTAGGGGGATTTTCTGATAAATTCTCAATAGTTAAAGGGGCATTTTTAATAACCCCTAAACTTAAGGGGGTTTTCTGATATTTTGAAAGTTAAGGGGGGTTTTCTGATAACCATCCAAAGTTAAGGGGGGTTTTATGATATTTAGCCTTTTTAGCATGTACACAGTTTTCCATCTATTTTAATATTTAACCAGTGTTCTTGGCCTGTTGGACAAATTCGTTTTCTTTGTATCAGATTGTTATCCCACTATCTCACCTTCTTTGGGAAGCCTTCATTACTGAAGAATGGAAGCGCAAGAATTTGGGAACTTAAATCCTCAAGAATTGGCAAGATGGTTTTAGATACAATAGTGGGAATACCCAGATCAATAAGATTCTGGCAAAAAAAGAAAGTCCTAAGAGCTTGCGCTATGTTATAAGACTCAATCAATGATTAATACCATCAAAGCAACACAGTATCTTACCCTCATTCGTCCGATAATGCCTAAAAAAAAGGTTAGTTGAAAGTCAGTGGTGCTCTTAATGCATGAAGTTCTTTACAGATCAAGAATGCACGAAGTTCTTTACAGATCAAGAATGCACTATGTTTTATTTCTATTCCCAAAAATTAAAAAAAGAACAAACAACCACCTCCACCCTCACTTTCTACAACTTAGTTCACTGTGTGGGGGGTGGGGGTTGAGGGCAACACTTTGGCCATAATATAAGACAAATAAGAGCCATGCAAAACTTGCAAAAATAACTTTCAATATCATTCACTTATCGTTAAAGTTCACGAATTTGGCCAAGATCATGTTTGGTAAGGATTTACTTATTACTTGCTTTTAACTTGTAAGTATGAAAATAAAGTTGGGGTTCTCCAACTTATTTTTTGGCCACTGACAAGTTGATTTACTTATTGATGTTAAGAGACTATTTTACCCTCTAAAAAAATAGTAAAAACAAGTAATAAGTAACTAGTAAGGAATTATAAAATAAGTGGTAGCCAAACATGCCCTAACAATTGAATCAAAACATGAGCTCAATGGAAGAAATAGATTGTCATAACTAAACTGATTTTTTGCTTCTTTTGATGAGATGCAATTCTCTGTTCATATTTTAGTTATACTTGATATAAAATCACTATTATAAAATGATAAAACATGATATTTAGTAATGTCACAGACAAATTAGTTTATTTCTTGTTTAAGTTAGTATGTTTTCTAAGCACCATTGCTCTTATCCATATCCAGCAACGAAAAAAAAGAACTGGCAAGCATAACGAAGGTCAGAAGTCTTAAAGTAAGCATTTCAAAGAGGACAAAAATAACACACAATTAATGGATAACTATGAGCTCAATCAAACAAAACTCAAATAGAAGTGTCAACAGAACAAGATAAAAGTAACCTGATTCAAGGCATTTTGTGGAGTTTCATATTCAGCAGCAACAAAGACAAAGACCTGTGCAACGTTAAGAATGACAAAAACATGAGAGAAATACGAAACAAAGAGAAATACCTTTAGAATGTCAGGATGATAACAATATGAGATAAAACCAGCAAAGTAAATCCCAAAATACCATACCAATATCAAAGAAAAAAGGCAAAAATGAGGAAAATACTCAGAATCATGCGCCCTTCTCACAAAAACATAATTGAAGAAATGTAAAAGTGGCAAATGAGGAAAAAAGAAAAGTGTTGCCTTCACACCTTGATGAATTGGAGTTTGTACAAATAGTTTCCTCTCTTCATTCATGAGTTCCCAATTATCAGGCATTTTGCATGTTGGTGCATTGGTGGGGTTCCACAAGGCACCCACACTGCGAACTTATGATTAAGATATTCTACATGATAAGATGACAGGACTATATGTAACGTAATATATGTTGTCGTCCCTATTAAAGGTTAATTCTTTGGCATATTACATGCTACCGCTTTTACTTGATAAATTTTGGGATATGCAATTTGACATTGTAGGTCGCACAGACAACTCATAACCAATAAGGGTACTCTATTACATGTCCCTGCTGTACCAGAGCGCAACATGCAACCCAGTCCTGTATCATCTACATTAGTTTTTTGAAGTCCCTGAACCCAGGCACAACCTTAAAAGAATAGGTTCTAAGGCAGAGGATCTGAAGCTAACTGATAAGAATTCAACTATTTAACAAAGATGTACTCATTTTATGGAACAGTGGGTATAGTTTATTATCACGTAGACAAGCATTAGGTGGTGGCAGATTACATAACTTACGTCCCCTAATCTGGAAGCATGAAGAAAATACCATATACCACAATTGCCAGTTAGAAATTTGGCCATTAGAATCCCAATGAAAGTTCAAAGAAATAGAAAAATGAAGAAAATAGAAAAAATGAAAAATGAAGAAAATAGAAAAAAAAATGAGATGTCTTTTAACCTCTGGTGACACCGTCTGCAAGAAACCTAAAACAATTATCTTAACTCATAAATATTGTCAGGCTTGTTCATGTGCAATGAAGTTCCAAGCGCCTCATTAGTCCTGTATCAGGAAAGAAACTAGGAAACTAGAAACCTCATCAGAACTACATAGATTATGAATTGCGATGATGGTGATGGAGAATGTTTACAAGTGCCACAATGCCATCAATTGAAAGCATGGACATAAATAGGATGGTATTGAAGATTGTGAGCCTTCACTACATTCAGCCGATGCAAAGGCAAAGCAACAGAACATCCATAAACTACATGTCCTGATTCAAAGAAACACTGAATTAAGATAGATGTATCATGTACTTAAAGATAGTGCATAGATACACTTGATCTTTTAATGACTTCATCGGTGAAGAGTGGACAAAAGCCCATCATTTAGCAAGATTCGAATCTAATTACAATGTCCATTGGAGCTATCAGGTACTATCATGTTCTTTTTGCATGTGGGTTGATCTATTTATTTGAAACTAATATGAAATTTGCACAACATGCTGAAATCTATTAGATTAATTTACACGATGTGATATGGCTTTAAAAATGTACTTGGCTACATATTTTATTTTCAGAGACGCTCTGTTCTCTACAAGCATTTCTCGTAACTTCTTCTCTGCATCCTTCCCCACTCATTCCTTCATTTCTTTAATCCTTTACCTCTTTTCAAACGTTTATATATGCATTAAAGAGATATCAACTAGTAACCACCTTTAAATCATATTTACCTCTGTCAGTTGCAGCCTTTTGCGACTGGAAAGCTAGGCTCTACCTTAGTCATGGAACTTCATCAAAGCATTTGGAACCAAATATTGCAAATTTTGTGATATGCTGATTCAGCTTTGAACTGTTGAAATGAAGGTCTAGTTGCTAGCTATTTACCTCAGTAATTAGTCTCTTTCTTACTCATGGGTCATGGCACTTCACCAAAAGATCTGACATCAAAACTTGTATGTTTAATTATTTTCTTATGAATATGTGCAGGATTATTTATTATATGTTCACATTTCTATTTTCTGCTGCTAACATTAGGCTGGCTGGCTTGTGGTGATATGTTCCTAAATCACCCTCTTCTATATTGTGTATCTCGTTGACTTCATCTTATTGTGCATCCTTATTCTTGTAGATTTCCTCTAACTTCCGACTCAACATATTTGTTATCACCCATTTAGGAATACTCTGGCCAACCTATCCCACATGTTTACATTTAATCAAGTTACTTCTCCTTCTAGAGACAAGCAAGCAAAGAGCTACTGCCAGTCGTTGCCCATTATTATATTCTAAGAAGCATGGTTATGAACACAAATGCAACAGAAACAACAAGTTGGCTGCATGGAATTCATGTCAAAATTAGCCACTGGGACATAGTGAATAGACATAAAAGTTAATTTTGAAGCATGTAAGTTTTCCTCAGAATTACATATAAACTTTAAAGAGAAGGCAAACACACACATATAGTCGTGCTTGTGTACATATGTAAGCATGCTTGTGTATGTAAACATGCACATAAACGGGTCGATAACAGAATCAAACATGTTGTTATCATGTGCTGAAAAAAGTTTTTTTTAATCATTTTGTAGAGGGAATGAATGTTAACTCCTTATTTTCATAGTAAAATTTTTAACGTGTCTCAATGCTCATCTTGAACATGTTCTAGATTATTATTATGCAAGTTGCTACTCTTTGACATTCTTTTTCACTAAAATGTAGTCTTTAAATATAAGTAAAAGCAAATGTTTCAAGTCTCTATCTGTAATCAGTATGTGTCAAGTGTTTAGGAAGCATTGCAACCGTGACCAAAAGAGCCCAAAAAGTGTCTAACAGCTTATCACAACTTATGGATAAGTTTGAAAAAAGTGTTCGACACGTGCTTGACAAGTGCCCAATAAACATTGGTACTTTAGATGTACTTGACATGTGCCAAACATAGAAACAGGTTCCATGACAGAAATGTCTGTACTGCATGAATGTTACTTGTTGAAGTTAGTGTTGCCAATTCAAGCTGTTCAAAGGCAATTTTGCATGGTTTGTAGTGGCATAAAAATTTTCATAATGCTTGGGTATGTATTATGTAAATTGGGAGAGATAAAAGTTAAATGATAACCCACAAACCAACTACTAGGCTTCTCGTAGAAGAATACTAGTTCTATATATCCAAACATAGAAAATGCATCACAAAATTGAACAAGTGCCACATGACTACTACGACGGAAACAAATGTATAAACTGCAGAAAGAAATAAATGACGTCTGAATGTAATATTCATGGATAGCTACCTGTTTTGTGTTCCAGGTGAACATGGATTGCAGATCTGCTGATATGTTCAACGTCAGACTGACCTAAGGAGTGAAAGAGACGTACATTTAGAACCAAAAATAATTAAAAAAATCCACGAATAAAGCTAAAAGTTGCTGTCATAAACATGAAAAAGGAATATCGATAAGTAGTACAAGAATCCAAAAATAAAAATTCAGCACCCTTAATATTATTGAATTATACATAATGAAAGGGGAAAATGTTGATAAACCGAATGTACAAAACTCCTGATCTAGCAGAGATTGGCAACCAATACACTGAAAGCAAGTTTAAAGTTGGCTTCCAAAATAATCATATATAATGAAATTAAAAGACCATCAAGGAAGAATCAATCTTGATTTATTCCATTGCGTAGCAGTATGAATATGTGTGAAACCTATATTTTAAGTTTTTAAGTTTTAACTAATGAAAAATAAATTAATGCATACTAATCCCTTGGTTTAAGTGTTGAATATTTCAGATAGTACATGAATGTCAAATGTTCATGAGCTACACAAATGTAAGATCAATTTTGGAGCAAACCTACAAAGCAAGCAAGCAAAGCAAAGTTCAAGACCAAGAGAACAGAAACGGAGCTTTGGAATCTCAGATGGAGTAGAAGCTAATGAAGTCTCATGTGTCACCAGTCCAGTCACAGGTAATATTTGGTTTGCGAATAGTAAAGTAGGAAAGATTATGACACTAATATCATGTCCTTTATAATCCTTGTTCTGGATCTTTCCACAGATCTTTCCATAGATCTTCCTACTGATCTTTCCTATGGCAAATTTGTCTTCCCGACAGATTTACAAAAACTGTCTCTTCATTCAAATTTACCATCAGCTTCTGAATCTGAATTTTTATTCAAAAAGCTGAAACCCACATGGGCTTACAACAGCTCTTTGAATAAACAATTTGGTTTTGATGGTTGTTTTTCATCCCACAACCATTTAGTCCCCTAATTCTTTTTGACAAAGTTGAAATGTTAACCTTGTCTCATCTACATTATATCTTCATCAAAAGGGAGAAATCATCACGTTGTATGATCTAGTTTATTGCTTCTCTCATTGGCCCATAAATCCCCTTATTAATAATACTACCCTATGCTGCATTAGTACGGATACGAGACACAACAAATTTGCAAAAGGTATGGTACGCGGACACGGCTATATAAATATTTATATACATATAATATTATAGACTGGAAAAAAACCTTATTTGAGAACAAGGATAAGAACTAAAATTCCAATAACATTTTTATGTTTCTTTTATTATATTGGATTATAAATTGGAAAATCACTAGTTTTCGAACTAGACATCCAAACACCCTTCAAAATCATAACTCAGAACTTGACCTATGTTCAACGAGTTTCAAGAAGTGGATGTAAAGTGTAGGATATATTTCCATAAAATGTACAACAAATGTTTTAAAATAAAACATGTATTGTATAATTGTGCACATGCCCGAATAAATGCATACATATATGCAAGGACTGTCCAAGGAGTTTGGGTATGGATACGGATATGGGTACGTGTTGGGTACAAGTACGGCTTCAGATTAGAAGTACCCAGGTAACATAGATAATACCTTACCCCTTTAGAGTATTATATTCAAAATAAGTTTTGATGATGTCATCACCCTTGACTTTATTTCTCTCACCGTCAGCATATAACCTTGCCTCCTTGGAATATTCTACTCCAAAGTTGTTTTATATTTAAAAGTGAGAGCTTTGTGTGTGAACACAAAGTACGATGAACTAACCTTTATGAACAACATTATTCCTTTTAAGTTCAATAATTCCATGTTGGCGGCTATGGCTGCTAACGCATGAGATTATAGTTGATTTTCCAAATCTACATTTAGCAACAAATCACATTTTGTCTCTAATAAAGATTATTTTGTTCCTTACCTTGGCAAAATCTCTCCAACGGACTTGTCTAAGTTTCGTTGGACTCTTTGGCTATTTATAGTCATTCCCACTTGATCATTTTGATCATTCCAACCATCTACAGTTGAATAGTTTATTGCATAAGCCTATCAACTCTATTCTATTCTCAAAGCAATCATCTTCCTACATCAAATCTTCTTAAGTGTCACAAATTACATCTTACCTTACGAGTAGGAAACTATTAGAGCCTCAAAGTACAATTAAGAAAGCTTGCTATTGTATTGAGTGTAACTTGAGTTCCCATATGTTGTATTAAGAGAACATCCAGAAGTTCCCTTTATAAAGTGTGAATTCTTCAGGTGTGAAGAGTGGTGAAGTTCTACTAGCTTAGGATTGTCAAGTTAGGCGATAAGTGTGCTGTAATCTTGATACTTCAGGTAGAATGTTCTTCTATAGTGAAGTTGAAAAAATCCATAGTTGAGTGACTTGGCAGGTGGATGTAGCCCAGTTGATAGACGAACCACCTTATATATATTGTGTATGCTCTATATGTTGATTACTCAATCAGTATGCTATTCGAAGAGCATCTTGGAACTTTCCTGTTATAATTTCAGAATTGTCTCATTGAGAACTTTCTTGGAACTTTCCACCAGTACCACAAAAAGATCCATCTTTCTGGATATTCTCATTAACCCTTCTTATCCATTTGTCTAGCAATCTCTTCATAGAAACCATCTTTAAACTTAACCTATTAATTCTATCTTTGAGAAAAAAATCTTTATTATCTTCATAACCCTATTCACCCCCTCTAAGGTTCTTACATCTACATCTTCAACAATAATACTTGGAGAAATATTATTAGTCGCATTAAAATCAACATAAATAGATTTCTCTATAGTAACGGTACTTGGAGACAAGAAATGATATATTGCTATTTGCTAAAGATAGATAAGAGCAATCAACTATAATCCCAAGTGTGAGCAGCAACAACTACCAACATAGAAATGCTAAACTCAAGAGAATAAAATATTGTTCATAAATTTTGGCTCATTATTCTTTTTGTTCATAAATTTTGAAGCCTAGAAAATAATAGCTCCAGCAAGGCAGTTTATCATCTGTTTCTGCAAGATTAGAAATCTTGAATCCCTCTCAGATTTACTGTTGCTAGACAGCGATTTAACATGGGAGCTTGCCAAAGCAACACATAATTCTGGAAATTTGAATGACGGCCAGAAAAACTTTATCCTGAAGCATGAATGAAATCAAAATATGTATAAATTGTCCCTCTACCCAACTATCATGAAATAGGCTAATTTATGTATTCTTTTGTGACAACCTGTCTACCTATCAAATTACTTTACTTGTATACCATTACCCATCAAAAAATTTCTTGAGCATTCTCCTTTCGCATTCTCAATATATTGTCCCTCTATTCAAATATCATCAGATGGCCTAATTAATGTGTTCTTTTGAAACAACCAATTCCTTTTCGTATTCATCAAATTACTCTTATCCCATGACCCACCACAAAATTTCTTAAACATCATCCTTTTGCATTCTCAAGAACATGTAATTTTCTACTTTAATAATAATTAACTGATTCAATTACAGATCCTTGCAGGTCTTTCATCAGCAACTTATTTTATTATTTTTGTGATTTTATGGGAACATCATTCCATTTGATTTTTTGGCTTACTCTGTACATCAAAATCATTTACAATAATTATATCATCACCTAAACACTTTCCTATAGAAGATTTGGAGGGTAACTTTTGGTTGCATGAGCTTAAGCATAAACCAAACAGGTAGGCTTGTATGCATGCATGCTAGTCAAAAGTGTGTTTTCATCTTAAGCAAAGTAACAACAATATGGTTGCACATGCCCAAGATCTACTTGCATTAATTGTCAGAAGAAACGTCTAACAAGTGAATTAAGTTTGACTACTGGTTTTGTACTAATTGTGCTAGTTATCCCCTAAAAAACAGAGAATCACAAAGCACAAATTGTGGCTTAACAATTTTATATTACAAATACTGCACCGCATTGCATAACAACTCTTCAATTTCTCACTCTAAATGCCAAGATGATCACTTTACTGCATACCTAACTCACCAGATACACAAAATGCTTGAAATATGCAAAAGCTAAAACATAAAGAGAATAACCTCATCATTTCCATTAGGTTGCTTTTGGAACCAGTTTATATTCAAAACCTGCACCAAAACAAACATTCAGAAAACATCACTGACTAATCTAAAAATAGAACAATCAAATATAGGAACCTTAGAACATCAATACTATTGCATAATTAAGCCAGAAAGAGGTTGCCATGTCTCATGCAAGCTCTGGAAGAATTACAACTCCAAGTCTTCTATAATGAAAAGGAAAGAAGCAAATAATGTGTAGTAAACAATTTTAACGGTCATCAAATTGCTTTACTTTTTTAAGATCATCAAACCACAACACAAACCATAATGCATTTAAAATGAACAACGCCACATTTATTTAATGATAAGGTTTTCACAAACCATAAAATAGTAAAAAAAGTACTAAACCAATTGTTTGCAGGAAAAAGTTAACCCGGTCCAGCTCAGCGAAATGTTATGATAATTATGTGTAGAAGCAAAAAAAAGGTCTCCAGAATATACTAAACTTAAAGTCACAAGGGTGAAGAAATAAATAAAATCCTTGCAATGTAACACGAATGAACAAGGGTCGACAAACAACATAGATTACAAGGTATAAGGCAAGAACAAGGGACGCAATATACAAGGTATAAGATTGGAAAAATGTAACATTATAAAACAACATATATGCATTATAACAGTACACTTGGTGGGAGACTACGCTGCAATTAAAGGCGACGCCTTTGTTCTCAGGGCCATAACAACACAGTGATCCATTTGCGCCACAGAATGTCAACAGATCAAATTGGGAGGATCAAAACATAATTTTCATACAGCTAAATAATTAGCCAGCAAATGCGCGGACCGTGAAAACGCCAAATTCGCAAAATCAAACTCCAATCTTTCAAAACCCTAGAAATTTCAAAAGATTGACCAAGCCATCGAGCATTGTTCAAATAGGCGCAATCCATCAAAAAAACCCTAACTAAACAAAAATCTAGGGTTTAGGATCGAGGTACCTGGAGATCAGCAGTGGGGTTGGGAGCGTTGAAGTTGTCAGAGAGAGAGGCGAATCCACACATCACCGCGAGAATCGTCAACGCGAACGTCACCAGCGCGTTCGCGCGGTAACCAACTGAATGCATCTTCTTCCTTTGGTTCTCTCTCTCTCTCTCTCTTCTCTCTCTCTAAGAATTTTTTTTTTTTTTTAGCGAAAGCGAGATCTCGTTGGAATAGGGTTTACGGGGGCTTTTGACCGTTTCGGAAGAAATGGGTCCGATGTGGGGTCTGGTTTTAGGTACGTGGCGTGTGCCTATTGGCTGTCGTCAGTGACAGAGACTCAAATTGCCTGCGAGATGAGCCCGGATTTTGTGTGGTAAATGGGCTGGGCCGGGCCGGTCCGAGGAAACATTCTATGTTTTCTTGTCGATTCGGATAAAACAAGAAATAAGCCTCTTAACTATGTATTTTATTATTTTTTTTATGGAAAAATATAAGATTTCATTAACTACGAACTTGCATTATTACAATTAGCGGAAAGGAGATGCACACTATCATCGTCAAGTGTTGCTTCCATCCGCACAGAAATATTAGAAAGGTTCAATGTCTATTAGCAGAAAACGAACAACTTTGTTATAACTTCTACGCGTAACCTCTAACTCAAAATCTAAGTATTTAATTGTATTAATCACCACTGAAATATTCATTCCAAGCAGCACTTTAGAAAAAACCAATTTCAAAAGCAAAAATAAATGAGAGTGAAAATTCAAAGCCGAGATTGTATAATAAATCACTAAACTGAAATTTAATTGATTAAACTATTACAAAAATATATCTACTAGGACAGAGTTATATAGATAGCATGACATGATTTCTTTAAAACTTAGATCCTTAATCCAACCAACGCTAATCACTGACCTCGGGTTGCTAATGACATTCGGATCATTAATCATCAAATTACGAGGTTGAAACCGAGACACGTTCGGTCTCTGAAGTCCTATAACATTTCGAGGAAGTTTCTTGACCCGTGAAACTCGTTTCCGGAACTTCAGCGCCGCCGAATTTGCCGCTACTTCGGCGTGTTAGAATTAATATAAAACTATACTTCTCAATCGTCGATATAACTTTAGAGTTTTGATGCAATTGTTAGAGAAACTTAATTTCAGATGGTATCAGAAACAATCTAAATTAAAATCACATCGATGAGGAATTTAAATCTGACTTTCTAAAAATTAACACCGCTGCGTGAGTGTATGTTTAACAGTGTATTGAACCTCACTTCATTTTCATCCACTGGCAGTTCCCTTTTTCCCTCCAACCATCTCTCTCCCGATCATTGAGACTTTAATTGTTGCTCGATGAGAAGGCAAGGGAGATAGCGCCGGTTTTTTTCCGGCGATCTCTCGAGTGCCTCTCACGTGCACCGATCGCCTCGGGTATGAGTTATTGACCGTCCATTTTCTTTACTGCAAACATAGTTTCTTATTATTGTTCTCCTTATTTTGATAGGTTTTGGTAATTTTAGTTGGTTTAGTTGTTTATTGCTCTTTTATCTTTTTTTTAAAATTTTCTTTAAAAGAGAAATAATGCAATTAAGCGATTGAGGTAGAGGGGTAAGTTCGGCAACTTCCATAATGAATAGGTCTTTACAATTTGAACGATAAAAAAGTCAATAAAAACCTACAAATTAATGACTTTCATGACTTGAACAAGCACTTACAAGCCAAATAACAGAAACTTTGAGCAAAAATTCAATGTGAAAACTACAAATGGAATGACAGAAACTTCGAGCAAATATAAAGTTTAATATAAGGTTATTAGAATCAGGCAAATCCAATGGACTGAAAAATGAGTATATGATTCGTATTTGTGATCGCTGGATCCATGTCATGGATGCTAAGGGAATCACTGAAACGCTCAAAGCGCCACTTCATCCTCATATTCCAAATTTCCACAGATAAGTCTTCTTTTTGAAGCAAAACTTGATAGAGACAAGCATTGGGGTGATAAATGAAATCATAGAAGCATTGGGGGAAAAAATAGTGATGAACACTATGGAAAGGATAAATGTCATTTTTAGAAATAACTTCTAATAAGCAGAAAACATGAAACCCATAATATTTTAGTGGTTATTTATGAAAACTTATAGTGATTTGGTAAAACATACATATACCTTCATAGTTTTAATTTTGGCTAAATGGCTCTTAAATATCCTATTGTTTCACTGCCTTTGCACTTAAATAATGAACAAATTTTCGAAATAAACCCATTTTAATGTTTTTTTTAAAAATTCGACCCGTTTTCGTTTTTGTTACAAAAACCGACCCACTTTCTCACCACGTCAGATTCGCGGCGAGAAAGTGGGTCGGAAGTTGAAAAACAGCGTACTAATTATTCGGGGTTGGCAACCCCGACTAATTAGTAGCTGGGGCTGTCGGAGGGAGCGGAAAGAAGAGCCAAATGGTCGGGGTTTCCAACCCCGACCAAAATTGGTCGGGGTTTCCAACCCCGA
>JBAKGM010000233.1:40174206-40196075 GCA_037177215.1 Asparagus racemosus
GAGTTTGTGAGGAGAGATTGTAAGTCTTTCTTCAGTAAAAGAATCAATACAATTTATTTTTCCTCCACTTTCCCTTTTATTTTTTCCGATGAACAATCATCGGACGGCCCTTCGAGATACCCCATTCTCTGGAACAAACTTTGTTGAGGATTGTTGATATTGGCACTTTATTGCCACCTTGCATGCACCAGTCTTATGAGGCTGTAAAATTGAATATTAACTTTTGATTAGAACTGTTCACCCTACTTATCCCATTTTGAATAAGGTGTTGTGCACTCCTTACTTGTCCCATTTTGATAATATGTGCATCACGAATATTTCCAAATCGACCCATCTTTCTGACATAATATATGTCTCTGCATAGAATTATACAACAAATATTCATACCAGAGGTGTTTCCTGGAGAGAAAGATTGCTTGTATGCTCTCTATCATGGTCTACATCCAAGAGAGAATGGACCACATTGGTATTCTTATCAACTAGTCAGGGAGGATCAATTGAGTCGAGTTTCTTCTTATCAAAGTTCCAAAAAGAAGGGAATACAATTACGATATTATCAATTGTGCACACTCAGTTTCATGTATGGCCTTTTATTGTTGATTTATTGAGTCTTACTCTATGCTTGATCTATGATGGTTCACCTCTAGTTGATACTTTTATTAGAAGTGGAACTATGCTTTTGTGTTCTTTATCATGAGCAAAGCTATGCTTTTGTGTTCTTTTATCATGAGTAGCGTCATGCTTCTGTGCATATTGTTCATATATGGTTAATGGCTATTGGATGAATGTATATACTAAAAAATGTGTTGTATATGTGCTTTTGGTATTTTAACTGAATTTGGTATGTGTTGATGTATCCAGGTAATTTTATGTTTTAATTTTGGTTTCCTTTGTGCAGATCCAGTTGAAATTATGGCAAATGACTTGAGACTCTTTTAATTCTCTCATATTTAGTCTAGAAATCACGTATAGTGGGATAATATGAAAGTATAGCGTGATATTCTGAAAGTATAGCGTGATAATAAGAAAGTATAGCGGGATATTCTGAAAGTATAGCATGATAATATGAAAGTATAGCGTGATAATATGAAAGTATAGCGGAATATTCTGAAAGTATAGCGTGATAATATGAAAGTATAGCGGAATATTCTGAAAGTATAGCGGGAAAATATAAAAGTATGGCGTGATAATATGAAAGTATAGCGGGATATTCTAAAAGTATAGTATGATAATATGAAAGTATAGCGGGATAATATGAAAGTGTATCGTGATAATATGAAAGTATAGTGGATATTCTAAAAGTATAGCATGATACTATGAAAGTATAACATGGTATTCTAAAAGTATAGCATGATACTATGAAAATATAGCGGGATATTCTGAAAGTATGGCATGATAATATGAAAGTATAGCATGATAATATGAAAGTATAGCGAGATATTCTGAAAGTATAGCGTGATAATATAAAAGTATAGTGGGATATTCTAAAAGAATAGCATGATAATTGAAAGTATAGCGGGATATTCTGAAAGTATAGCATGATAATATGAAAGTATAGCGGGATATTATGAAAGTATATCTTGATAATATGAAAGTATAGCGTGATACCGTGAAAGTATAGCAGGTTATTTTGAAAGTATGTCGTGACATTATGAAACTATAGCGTATTATGAAAGTATAGCGTGATATTATGAAAGTATAGCGGGTTATTATAAAAGTATAACGTAATAATATGAAAGTATAGCTAGTTATGCTGAAAGTATAGCTGGATAATATGAAAGCATAGCGTGATATCTTGAAAGTATAGTGGATTATTATGAAAATATAGCGTGATATTATGAAAGTATGGCAGTTATTCTGAAAGTGTAACGGATTATCCTAAAAGTGCACAATCATACTGGGTTATCCTGATAGTCCACAATCATATCAAACACATAACAAAATAATCATACCAAACACATAACAAACACAGTCATATCTTATAAAATAAAGTGTATGACACTTACACAAAAGTAGAACACAAAAACTCATGCATGGTTACAATATTTTACTTACATGTTCCAAAAGTTAGAATATAAAAGTCAATTTAGTCTGCAATAGGTTGTTTACATGTTCTACGGTTGTGACCATACTGCTGACATCTACTACACTTTAACTATTTATGAGGATTCAATCATGAAGGAATATACTTTGTTCTTGGTCTTCCACAAAAAATTGTTGTTGTTGACGGCCGAATCACCATATTTCATCATCTACATATGCCTTGTCATCTTTAGGAATTGGGTATATAAGAAATGATTATTTCCAATTGATATTCAATTTTAAAAAGTGATTATTTTCTCTAAAATCCGTCAATGCTCAATACAATTCATCATCCATCTATGTTTGTCACCGAAAATAAATAAATTTGTGCAAAATTTCATCAAAGATAGTCAACTAAAATCAAATTTAACTAACTATAAAATGTGAAATAATTTTTCATGAATTCATGAACAATAATGTGAAATTTTTTTCATGAATAAAATGAGAAATTACTGCAATAAATTAAGTAATTGAGTAAAATGCAAAATTATACCTTAAATTACTAAGAAAGTGATGAATCTCCACAAAAATCAAGCAACCGCACCTTACGCATTAATGAAGTTGAGAATTAAAAGATGGATTCATAAGAGTAGTTGAGAATTAATTGATGAGTGCAAAAGAGTGGAAGAATAAAAAAAAGAATAATGAAAGAGAGATGAGAATTAATTGAGAAATAGAGAGGGGGGAGGGTTGGGTGGGTATAATTGTATTTTTTTTTTTAATTTTAAGGGGGTCCACATATGAAAGAATGCAGGAACAAAGGAAGCGAGGTTGGGGAAGGGTATAATTGGGTTTTTTTACAAAATTTAAGGGGAGCTAGCATATGTATATATTGTATTTTAGAAGTTAGATTTAGAGATAAATACCTAAAGATAAGTGGATTCAATGGTACAAAATAAATTAGTTGAATTTAAAGATAAATTAGGATAAACTTTGGGTCTAAAAATAAAAACTCCTAGGGATGGGTCCCACTTCAGGTGGGACAGCTATTTCAGTAGTCGGAGTTGATTTTTTAAGTGCAAATAAAGGAATAGTCGTCGGTTGCTTGTCAAAGTCCAGGGTAATAAGGCCACAAGTGGAAATAAAAACCAGCCAGCGGATCCGGTTCCCTCCCCGTAAGATTACCGCGGTTTCCCAGCTGTCTCGGTTCGTTCCCAATTCCCACGGAGCCAAATTCAATCTACTGGGTAGGCTCACTGCGGTGACCAGATCGCGTCTCACGAGCTGTCTTCCTCTCTCCGGCTCTTAAGTCAAGGGAGGCTCGAGAGAGGCAAGCTCACTTCTTCTTCTTCCTCTTCCCCTCTTTTTCTCTCTTTCTCCGGCGAAAGGCCCTAACCTACGCCTCCCCGTGCTATCTTGCGCTATTCCGCCCGTCTTCGAGTGTTAAGGTCAAGAATTTTCCCCCCTATATATTTGATCGCAACTTGTTGATCTTATGATTCTCGATGCTTGATTAGATCCGAAACCTAGAAAAATCACTTAGTGCTGTTGAATTCAGTTGGAAATGTCGACAGTATAGGCGAATTAGTGCTCTTCGTGAATCAAAAGAGTATTATTAGACTGAAATTCATTTTTTGGGGGAATATTATGCTTTTGTGCTCTTATCTACTAAAAGGTTGTAAATTTCCGATTTCTTATTGATCTTATAAATTACAGTATCTACCTATGTATATACTTTTTAATAAAATGGATCAGTGACAAGGAGTAGCTTTGCCTTTTATTTGATCGACTGGCCGAGTTGCAATTTTTTTTATAAAAATAATCACCTTTGTTTTACCATGTTTAGCTTGGCTCTTGGTCATCGAGAGATCTTGACCCTTGATGGAGGAGGGAGAGGAAGACACCCTAAGGAATGTAGTTTTGCAACGGACGCACATTATTGTAGTGTTAGATTTCTTAGCGTGGGAGGGAGAGAATATGGATGACCGACCTAGTATGGTTTCAGACTACATAATTATATATTTCGTATGTGAATGGTCTCCTCTAGGAAGTGAATTTTGATAATCCGTGTTTGGTAGAGGAAGCAGTGAAGTGTAATTTGCCGCGGAATTAGAACTTGCTGTATACAAATCAGGTAATTGTTTAAGGCTAATCCATGACTTATAACCCATGGTATTACAATCTAGCCCTACGAGAGTTTACTCCCGAGGGGGCACCCCGACTAGCCTATTCTGATTGTTGATGTACCGCAACTTGTTGAAAAGTGAGACCTGTAACAGGAGTACTATAATGCCCATGTATCATGCACGATGAGAAACTATTGTTTCATGGAAATTCGTGGTTAATCTGAGATAGTGCTTGCGGGCTCGAGACCACTTTAACTGTTGCACGTTCAAATGGATTGTTCTTGATTTTTTTTCTAGTTTAATTTTCAATTTCAAAATCAGTTTCTTTTTACTGTCAGTTTGAAAAGCATGTTTTTTGTTAGTTTATCTTAATCAGAGATTCTAATTATGATATATATATTTTTTATTTCTCTACTGTGAGTTTTTCTATATTGTTATTAGTGACTCATTTGTGTTTCCCCCCTTCAGCATCACTTTCTTGGTTATAAGTAGCAAAGTTGCTGTCTTAGAAAAGAACTTCCTTAATTGGATAAATGGCGTGCTTTGGATGCTGCGGAGAAAAAGACTTTCACCAAGCTACTGATACGGGAAGACCTTTCACTGCTCACCATGCAACAGGTTGGTTCTTGCTTTTCTTAAGTTAGATTTAACTTTCATACTATTGGCTGTCCCGTTTGCAGTTAGAAAATAGGGTCAGTCAGATCAAACAGAATTTTGGTGCTAAATTACAAATGAAACATGTTTAAGATGAACTTCTTCAACAATTCCAGCTAGCAACCAAGCGGCTTTATGGTAAAGATAGACATTTGTATTCTTTGAGTGAATATGTTCTCTTATATCAAAAGGTTAATCTTTCAGTTTGTATTGTAATGTTCCTGAAATCAGTCAGCACTTTCTTCTGAGATTGTTGAACATTCCATTTTCTTCTTACTTTCAGTAATTTATTGGTCAATGAAGTTTGCGGACTTGTTGTTGGCATGGTTTTATATACATAACAGCTCTGCTGAAAACATCCCTCCCTTTTGGTTTCAATTTTGTGAAAATGGCAGGCTTAGGCACCTATCAGTTTGCATGAACTTATGCTTCCCATTCTTTTAGGATTTAGCCTTAGTTTATGCTTTTATCCTCAGTGTTTGACTTGGGGCTTTAAGAGTATACATTTTCCATTCAACATTCATTTTGTACATTTGCTTTCTTAGTCTCTAATCTAACATGTTGCCATGATTGTGAATAACTGTCACACAGGCAATGACGGTTATCGTGCCGCCGAATCTGCTCCCAAAGGTGTTCAACCTGTCAAAGTTCAACAGCCTATTGCAGTTCCTGCTATTCCTGTTGAAGAATTGAAAGAAATAACAGACAACTTTGGAACCAATGCTCTAATTGGAGAGGGTTCGTATGGTAGAGTGTATTACGGAATCCTAAAAAATGGGAGAGCTACAGCTATTAAAAAGTTAGATGCCAGCAAACAACCAGACCAAGAATTTCGGGCACAGGTCAGGAAGCCCTTTCATTGAAATGCGTTACTGAATTAGTCTGATCATGGGTCCCTGATAGAATTAGTTACAGGTGTCCATGGTATCAAGGTTGAAACATGAAAATGTTGTTGAGCTACTGGGTTTCTCTATTGATGGAAATCTCCGTGTTCTTGCTTACGAGTTTGCAACTATGGGATCCCTTCATGACATTTTACATGGTACGTCATTATTCTATTGATGATCACTTGTCATTAGGATAGAATAGGTCTTGATTGGAGTTGATGAAATTAGATGATGTTGAAATATGCAAGTTACATCATTTGAATTTCTTCCGTTGAAAATTATTTACTGTAAACTTTTAAAAGAATGAAAGTAAGCATCTCTATGTCCATCAGTTATATGCTTAGGTTAGTGGCCGAATTACACGAGGTTATAAGTTGTTGCAGATTCAAGGAGCTTGATTCTGTATCCTTAATCGGTAATTGCCCTAGGGGTTTCTTTTAGTCTCAATGGGCGTACTGAAGGATTATCCTGTAGCATAAGTTTATAGGTAATGTTCTGTACATTGCCAAGATTAGCAGCAATCTATTTGTTGGCTCAGATATATTAAGTAAATATAGTCCTTGTATGGACAGAAGGCATGGAAGACATACCGGGAGGGTAATCCAGAAAAGGATGCAATACAGAGAAATTTGGCTAATTAACAAACTCATATCCGTTCATATTTTTTGAAAGCGAAACATTAATGTTCACTTAAAACACCATAGATTTTGTAAGCTTTTGAATTTACTATGGAAGTAAGCCTTGTTGCATTGGCAATTTGTTGATGCACGGATCACACAGTCAATTCGGTCAAAGCTGGTTTGAGGTTTATAATGATGATGATGGGGATTCGTTTTCTTTCTTCGAATCGCTCAGCTGGAGGAGAGGTGGGGCGTCCTGCGCAAGGGAAGAAACTGCTAGAGGTTGGAGTTGGGTTCTCTGATTCTGAGCTCGGCCGATCTCCCCTCCTACACAAGTAGAAAGCTCGTCAGAGGACGGGGGCTTGACTTCCCCCGTTGTTCCTCCGACGATCAAGTCAGCATGTGAAATGAGTGGAGCGGGAGGTAAATGAATATTAACTTGTTCTTGTGTGTATAGTGTAGGGGGAGAAAATGGCTTACCTTGAGTTTGAGAATAGTTCTCCTTTTATAGAGATGAGTGAGGGGGTAGTTTGGTGATTTCTGCCAAGTATGATATGATGATTGAGTTAACAACCACTTTGCACGTGTTGGCTGTTGAGTGGCATGAGTAACCACTGATTTGATATGGTGGTGATTGATAAGACATGGTGGATGGTGAGTCATGAGGACTTTTAGGACAAGAGTGAGGATAAATCTGACAATACTATAGCAGGTTGGCAACTGTAGCACCGAGTAGGCTACTGTAGCGTCGAGGGGGTCGGTACTGTAGCGTCGAGTCGGATGCTGTAGCGCCGAGGGGTTGGCACTATAGCAGTCGACTACCACCGCGTTTCGAACCTGCTGGCAAGATGTCGTCTTACTGTAGCGACGGGTCGGCTACTGTAGCACCGAGGGGGCCGACATCGTAGCAGCCGAGTGAGAAGGCCCTGGGAAGAGGCTGGGGCGGTCGGCACTGTAGCAACGAGAGGTTTGGCACTGTAGCAGTCGACTACCACCGTGTTTCGAGTCTGCTCGCAAGATGTCGACTTACTATAGCATCAGGTCAGCTTACTGTAGCACCGAGGGGTCGACACTGTAGCAGCCAAGTGAAAAGGCCCCTGGGAAGAGGCTGGGGGCGGTCGGCTACTGTAGCGTCGAGAGGTTGGCACTGTAGCAGTCGACTACCACCGCATTTCGAGTCTGCTCGCAAGATATCGACTTACTGTAGCGCCGAGTTCCGACACTGTAGCGGTCACCTTTTGGTCTTGCGTCAGCCTCTTTTTGCGTGAAATAGGACTCGTGTTGGGATTCACCTAGGAGATAATACTTAATGTTAATTAATAAAAAAAATTTGTGTGTCATAACAGTAATTATAATTGTATACATAATTATTTTTGCTATTATATTATAAGTAATAGAATTCTTTATGTTAAATTATAATATATTTAATAAATTTTATTATAATAATAATAAATTATTAATATATTCTAGTGAATGGCCAAATATTTTGGGAAAATAAAGAGGTGCATGGTCAATAAAAGTTCATGGATCATTAGTTTATAAGTAGTGGTATAATTGTGAAATATTAAAAATTAGAAGGGTAAAAAAGTAAATCACAAATTTTAATATGAGTATTCTCTTTTATAATAGTAATAGTAATAGTAAAGTAATATAGTAATAGTAATAGTAATAATAATAATAGTAATAATGTAACCTGCAAGTTTGGGACAACGGTGTAAAGCCCTGCTGTGCTCCTGTTGGAGGACGATTTATAACAAGCGAGTCTCGTGTTTGAATCCTCTAGTAGTTAAAAAACTTTCCGACCAGAACTAGCTACGAAACACGAATGGAGATTAGCCTTACCCATAATAACTTTTAGGAATATCTCATGGGGAGAAAAAAAAAAAAAAAACAAAGTAATAGTAATAATGTAATATTAATAGTAGCAATAACAGTACAACACAGTATAGTATACTATATATAACTGGCTCTGAATCTAGACACACAACCCCGAAACATGTGCTTTACTCTTCGCCCGAAATAAACCAAAAATGAAAGGAAAAAAATAGAAATAACCCACCGTTTCCTCTCCGAATCCTCTCCCCATCTCTCTTTCCCTGTAGTTCTCCAATTCTAGTACTAACTCTGTAAATATCTCTGATCACATCAACCAGTCGACATCTCTTTTTCTTTAGTTTAGATTTTGGAATCGTTTTCAGGTGAGCAAGTTCTGCGCTTTTCTTCTTCTTCTCCATTGATCTGCGATAATTTTGACAATTTGTGATTACCCATGATCCATTTTTTGTGTTTTTTGAGCTCATGCTGATGTTTGCTCAATTGGGTAAGTTCTTATTTGATTTGTTTTTAATTTTGTGCTAGCCTTGCATGTTATAAATATGGGTTGGATTTTGATTGTTTTAATCTAAAAAATGTTGTATGGAGTGAGGATTTCATAGCTTGAGATGGATTCTATATTACTTTGATATGGAAACTTCTTTCTATGCGGATGAAGTTTGATTTCATTTTCATTTGAAGGTGATGGGCAGAGCTGGAAATTTGAGATATTGTGATAAATTTATATTTATTATGTGATCCTGGGGTCATTAATTAGGGAGAGATGAGGTTTGTTGTTAATATGATTAGTTTTGGTTCTAGGATGTGGTAGATGGTGTGAATAAGTTTCATATTGGAGATGGATTATCATTGGTTCTATTAACATTAGTTCTAAATTGTTGTTGCCGATGATATTGTTGTAATTCGATTCTGGGTGTGACAGACATGTTAATTTTTTTGTTAGGTGTTCTGTGCTAGTATCACAAGCTTTAATGCTCTGTGACACATGTGAAATTTAAACATCCATGTTTTATAATTATTTCGGGGAAGAAAGTTGTAAGGGATCATATTCCTATTATTTGTCCAAATTCATGAGACTAGGGATTATTGAATTGCTTTTTTTACTTTATGCTGTACATTGAAATGCTGAAGTACATGGGAAGAAACAATTTCTTCTGTAAAGTTTCAGGATCACGAAGTTTTCATTCCATGTTTTCACTTAATGAGGTTGTCAAAAATTGTACATGGAATTGAATATCATTGAATATCGTTAGAGGACTTTCAAAGCAAGAATGTACTTTTTTTTGGATGCGCTTGTGAGCAGTTATATTTCAATGGTTTATGAAATTCTGGAAGTAGGAGAGTACATTGATGAGGTGGATCTTCAAATGTGACTTAATGTTGAGAGTCTGGCAGAAATTGTTATAGGTGGGATTGAGTTAGTAAAAGTGATTGGATAATTACTACTGAACACCAAACAAAAAGAGAAAATTAAAAACTATAGAAGATTTCAAGAAAAAAAGGAGTTTGGATCCCAAGTTGCTGCATTATTCTGTGGCTGATCTTCTCTATACTGCAATATTTCTCAATTCTATACTTTCCTACTGCATGCATCTTGGTTAAATACTCTATTTAAAACTTGCTGTTGCAGGAACATTTGGTAATCCTAATTCCAGTTCACTGGAATCCCTGAGTGATAGCCTGGAATTGAGATCCCCTAAATGCAAGAATCCCCAATAGACTAAAAGAATCTTCAATTATTTTATTCTTTTTTTTACGGAACACTCAATTTGAAGGACCATCTAGCCTAAAATATACAGAGTAAAGCAGAAGAAATGGCTTTCTGCACGTCATATATTTAGCTGACACGGAGATGTCTGAGCTATGGAGATATCTGACTGTGTTGCGCTTTAGCTGATAACCTTCCTTTTTCTAAGTTAATAATGCGGCTACCACCAAAGAAACTTTAAGTAATAGATGTACAATTGCAAAATGAAGTTTTCTTATAACTTGTTTCTTCATGTCAACTTCTTAGATTATACACAGATTGCTTGATCAGTTTCTACAGGCTCATTTTATTGACAGTTCCTCTTTCTGAATGCAGAGTTTTAATCTTGCCTCTTTTTCTGGCAGAGCAATGGATGGAAAATCTTCTCACTCTGGATTAACTGATGCATTCGAATTCCTTTTGTTTGAGGGAGACCCAGATGATCTAAAATCTGTTATTTGTAAACCAAACCGGATTACCCCATGGATCGATCCCAGTGCACTAAAGCTTTCACATCGTATAGGAAGAGGCCCTTTTGGTGATGTTTGGCTTGCGACTCATTATCATCGTACTGATGATTATGAACGATTTCATGAAGTTGCTGTCAAAATGATACACCCTGTTAAAGATGATCAGATTCAGGCTTTTCTTGCCAAGTTTGATGAAATGTTTTCCAAGTGCCAGGGTTCAGAGAATGTCTGCTTTCTGCATGGTATTTCAATTCAGAATGGAAGGGTAAGGTTTTTGCTTCTACGTGGTATCGTTTATGGTGAATTTCACAAAATCCCTCTGAACTATATTAATCATAGAAACCTCCTGATCTTGTCTCACTTAACTACCATGACTGACAGATGTGCGAAGCACGTGACAATTTTTGGAATCTCACCAATACCTAGGAAATATAACTCCTCACTTTTCTGGTAAGGGTAATTAGACCTTTTACTCTACCCAATAAGCTGCTTATAAGAAATCTCTAGTTCAGGGGGGTTAGTATAATTTTGAAAGTTCAGCGAGGTTCTGTAGGATTTATGAAGTTTAACGTAGGTTTGTGCTAAAGCCTCCAAAGGTCATTGGGGTTTTGTGAAATTTACTCAATCTTTTATTAGCCGCATACCAATACTAATGCAAGATATGGTTCACCTGCCTTCTTTGTCTTCAGTTATGCGTAGCTATGAAGTTTTATGAGGGATCAGTTGGGGACAAGATGGCTCGTCTTAAAGGAGGGAAACTTTCATTATCTGATGTTTTAAGGTATTTGAGTTTGTCGTTATTGTTTGGTTACAAAAATTCCCTTAAGGTTTGTATGATTACAAAAAATCCCCTAAGGCTTTAAAAGTGACACTTTCTCTACCGCTTTTTAGTTACTACAAATTAACTCGGATGTAAAAGCTAAATACCATATGATATGGCAATTATAAGCACTCCCATATAAAGATATATATGATTATTGTATTGAAAATTGATGATTATTTGACTAGAAATTGAAAATGAGTAGGGGGTAAACTATAACTTCAAAAACCTTACGAGGATTTTCTAATAATCAAACAGACCTTAGGGGGATTTTGCTTACCCTAAATCTCTCTTTCTTGAATAAGTTGTCTGGTTAAATTTGTATGTCACTTAATCTGCCTTATTCTCTAGATATGGTGCTGATTTAGCTCAAGGAATATTGGAACTCCACTCAAGAGGAATTCTAGTCCTCAATCTAAAACCATGCAACTTTCTCCTTGATGAACACGATCAAGCAATTCTAGGAGACTTTGGAATCCCATACTTGCTACTTGGGCTTTCTTTGCCAAATCCCGATTTAGTTCAAATAACCGGAACCCCGAACTACATGGCTCCTGAACAATGGCAGCCGGATACTAGAGGTCCCATTTCTTTTGAGACAGATTCTTGGGGTTTCGGATGCAGTATTTTGGAGATGTTGAGTGGCAATCAACCGTGGCGTAGTCGGTCACCAACTGAGATCTATCACTTGGTTGTAATAAATCAAGAAAAGCCCCAAATTCCAAGTGGCTTGCCTCCTCAAGTTGAAAATGTTCTTTCGGGATGCTTTCAGTATGACTTACGGAATCGTCCTCTGATGGGGGATATTTTAGAGGTGTTTAAAAGGTATTCATTTTTTCATTTTAAGCATTAAAACCATTGCCTTTGTTACTTCGTCAATTCATAGAAAGAATTTGCATACAAGATTTAAGTTGTTCATTGAATCCTCTGGATGCTGGACTTATTCACAATCATTTGATGTTAAATTGAGATTTTACAACATCATTTGCATTCTAGGTGTTCACTTTTTTTCTGATGCATGTTTTCTTGCTCTGTTTATCTAGTCCACATTCACACTATTATTATTGCAGTACTTAACACAATCATATACATTCTAGAAGTTTTAGCTTTTTCGATGTGGCTCTGAGTATTATTCAGTGGAGCTAATTATATAGCATATGTACTGTGTGATTGGTTATTTACATGCTGTTTTCCAGCATAAATTTGATTTTGATTGGTAAACCTTTAGGGATAGATATTGTACGCAGTTATTTTGACTTTGG
This sequence comes from Asparagus racemosus, assembly GCA_037177215.1. Taxonomy (NCBI): domain Eukaryota; kingdom Viridiplantae; phylum Streptophyta; class Magnoliopsida; order Asparagales; family Asparagaceae; genus Asparagus; species Asparagus racemosus. Next base: position 40,186,648 of record JBAKGM010000233.1, read on the forward strand.
ATAAACATATGATGAAGTGGCAGATAGAGAAATATTTGTAAGTATCAAACTTCTAGGTAAATTAAACAATATAATAGTTTGGGTTGTGCTTTAGTTCGTCTTTCTGCCCTTCATATCTTCAAACTAAGCCTAGTTAGTTTTATAGTTTCTTCAGATGTCATTAACATCCACAATAATATGGCGTCATCCATATTGCCTTTTCTCCTTTTTTCCCCCCTTTTTTCCTTGTTTTCTTTTTTTGGGTCTGTTATGATCAAAAAATGTGTCAAATTATATCTTTTATTTTTGTTCTGTCACGACCTACAAATAAGTTACCAACCTGAAGTACATGCACACAACTTATACGAATCTTTATGTAGCATGGGTACTTCTATCATGGAGCCCTTCCCTGTGCTCGACACATCCCCTAACCATACCCGACACGCCCCTTACCCATACCCGACACGTCCCGTACCTGACACTTCTTGGACACTCCTTAAATATATGCATACATTTATTCAGACATGTACTCAATTATGCAATACATGTTTTAATTTAAACACTCGTCATACACTTCATGGACATATATCCTACACTTCACATCCAGTTTTGAAATTTGTTGGACGAGGGTCGGGTTTCGTTTCAACCCATATTCAGTTAAGAACTACGATTTAAAATGGTCATTTGCATATATAGCTCATAATTATGATTTCTGCTCATGCATTTCAGCCATATTCCCGTACCCTACCTTTTACAAATTTGTCGTGTACCGTACCCGTATCCGCACCAGTGTCCTACCCGTATCCATGAAACTCATATAAGATTGGTTCTGATGGGATTCTAGGAACTAGTCCTAGTGTGAAATATACAAACTCTCCTTACCTTGACATTAACTATATCAACTATAAGAATCATGAAAATGGAGCACATGAATAAAACGAAAGATGTCACATGTTGCATTTCTTGTAAATTATATGAAATGTACAACAATTTCAATGTCTTTATGTTGATTTATGGCATCAGATATCAAACAACTAATTTGCTACAAAATTTTAGTTCACCTTGAATCATTGCTCGAGTTATATGCACGTGCGTACATGCTTTCTCGCCAGTTACTAGATTATATTGATCGCTAATAAGAGCAATTTCTTCCTCTATCCAGTTGCAGGGATGCAGTTTCTAATGATGAAGAGAGTTGGACTGATTTAGGGAACAAATCTACCCGTCTCAATCTCACTGACTGGTCTCTCACCAAAGACCGTCTACAAATTGGCGACACTGTTCGTTCAAGAAAGCCCAAGAACTGTTGCAAGCCAGAGAGCATGATGATCCCTGAAGGAACCGTGGTTGGCATAGAGACTGATAATGACTCCAACAGTTTCATCCTTGTCAAGGTTCGTGGTTTTCACAATTCTCTAAGAGTCCATTCCTCCACAGTCGAGAGAGTAACCTTTGGGTTTTCTTCTGGTGACTGGGTAAGGGTGAAGAATGCAGACAAAACCCGGCACTCTCCTGTAGGCATTCTCCATAGCATTGATCGTGATGGAAAAATGACCGTTGGATTCATAGGAAACTCGACTCTTTGGCATGGTAACTATACCGAGCTTCAAATAGCTGAATCTTACTGTGTTGGTCAATTCTTGAGGATAAAGGGTAATACAAAGACTCCAAGGTTTGAGTGGCCTAAAAAAAGAGGAGGGAGTTGGGCAACTGGAAAAATCTCGCAAATTCTCCCAAATGGTTGTCTTGTGGTGAAATTTCCCGGAATGTTCAGATTTGGAGAATTAGGGTTAGGGTTTTTGGCGGACCCGGCAGAGGTGGAGATAGTGAGCTTTAGTAACTGTGAGGGGGTTGTGAAGAAGTATCAACATCTTGAGGACTTCCATTGGGCAGTGAGGCCATTGCTTATTGCTTTAGGTTTGTTTACAGCATTGAAGCTTGGATTCTTTGTGGGGAAGAATGTGAGCAAGTCAAGGAAGAAGAACATAAGTTGTGTTTCAGTGAAAGCAGAAGAGCAGAATGAGAGCAATCAGCAATGGCTGCCATCTTCTGTAGCCAATATTCTCTTCAGAGAAGGGTAGAGAGTTTAGTGAAGCTCCCTCTGCATGGCTGAAACTATTTTAACTCGTGTTTAAAACCTTAAGGAAATGCCGATTCAACTCAGAAAATATATGTATATATTACTAAAGGGGTTTGTGGACTTTCTTTGTATATAAATGTTGATTTACTTGCAAAATAATCATCTGACTTCTGTGATATAGTTCATGTTGTCATGTTTTGTTACTCTAGTAGTATCACGAGCTCATTGGCTTGTTTCTGATGATAAATCAATGCTCAATGTTGGAAGCTGGTATGTACTTGGTCAAGGTAATCGCTACCAGGATGTAGTTGTACACAGTATATACGAAAAAAATGTTTGCTCAGCATTTTCCTTTAAAAAATCTTAAACAGATGAACCGCAGAATGTAGCAGAGGGGTGAAAAAACTTCAGAAGATCACAAGTTATCAGTCTACGCGCAAACTCACACGAATTGCAAATTTTTAGTTTTTAAAACTTTCGCATATAAATTGGCTAAATTACCAGGTTGGTATTTTTGTACACCCCTCTTAATAGCTTCGTGTTCTCTCTAGCTCCAACGATATTTGGGTACCTTTTGTGTAAACTTGCAATTAGACCCCCCAACTTCACATCGGTGAGAAAAAAACTGCTAAATCTCTTTCCTCCTACCAATCAAATTTTCTTTTCACTATATTTGAAGTTAATACCATGCCCTCTCATTCTTGACTTGAAATTTACTCCCTTGCAATGGACCCAACATTCTTGCATAAGCTTGGAGATAGTTATTATTCTTATACCAATATGCTAAATAATCTTTTTGACACTTTTTTCATGAATAAGAAGGACCTCGTAGTCATGCAAAGTTGTGCCGCATTTTTTTCGCATGCAGCTAAGTTTTTATTTTAATTGCACATTGGCTCAGGAGAGACATCAAAACATTGCCGGAGCTAGAAAAACTACTAAACTGGCAAGGGGGTACAAAGAAAATACCAATCTGGTAACTTAGCGTACGTAAATTCATCGTCTCAAATGGAAGGTTTCAAGAAAAATTAATTACAGTAGAGAAGAAACAAGTCAGTTTAAGGGTCCGTTTCAGACTAGCACAGGTTTTGGGTTCAGATCTTCAAGATCAAGTGAAAAACAAAAGGATTAGACGGGTGGGTTCAGCATATAATTTGTCATATCTTCGTCAATCGTTGGAAAAAAATACATGCACAAGGATAGCATCCTGAAAAGATTATATTAGGCGCTGTTCACATAGCTATGTTATATGCACGTAAATAACAAATGGAAACATATTTAAATCGTCCCATATTCACAAAGTGTCGCACACTTTCTTCCCCCCCATCCTTTCTCATATGATAATCCACGACATCATGCAAGAGTTGTATTGTGAGCACAACAAGTTCAACATCACTCCCATATAATTACAAAGCAAAGTTGCAAATACATAAATTTCACGGACAAAAACGGCTCCAACTTTCAAACCAAGGTCTGATAGTGAAAAATAAGATCTCTGCTATCATCAGTTTTTGGATATTTACCACCCAGGCTCCAAATTATAAGACCCCATTCTCATCTGACTACAGGTAAAATGATTTAATTTGGAAACTGTAAGACATCAGTGATCCCTAAATATTACCACTCTCTTCTCCTCTTAATTATTTTAGTTCTTTTTTTTTTTTTTACATTTGAGATTCACCCAAATATGTCAGGATGAAACCTCCCTGGGATCGGGCTGCTCTGTTGCTCCCTCATGAGACGCAGTCTCAACTCATAGTTCTCTATCTGCAACATAACCCGGAAAAAAAAGGGTCAATCACAATATAAATAAAATGCACAAAACATGAAAATACCAAAATGTTACCTGAAGCTTTGTTAGCTGCTCATCACGCTGAGATATCATCTGCTTCAACTGCTGCAGCTCTTGACTGCATCTCTCAAACTCTTCCTTTTGTCCATGCAGGGTTTTGAACCCTCGTTTCCAAATATCATTCTCCTGAAGCAGCTTTTCAACTTGTTCCTTCAGCATCACATTTTCCTAATTCGACAACATTTTGCACCCTCAGAATTAAATTGAATTCACAGAATGTCAAGATATTGGCTGATGGCGTTAATGATGATACACAAATATACCTTCTGAAAGTTTTGAGCGGCTTCAGCACAAGCACGTGTAACGATTGATTTTTCCAATCCCTCTAAAACCCTAGATGCACGAGCCCTTGCGTCATCTAAATTTGCAGCACTGGACATCTCTCTTACAATCAGCTCAACCCATTCAGAGCCAGAGCTTGGGAGATTGCAGGCAGCAGGTTGGTTGGGGGAAATATTGTTCTCACCCGTATGATTCACATTGCCTATCATGTTTTCAGTCATAATAGTGTTTAATAAGTTATATTGGCAATAGTAGCAAGCCCCAGTTTCTTCGTAGTTGATGAGGGCATACAGTTGAAGAAATATAATGACATGACACACGTTATGTATGTGATGTGCTTGGTTATAATGCTCAGTTATGATGGCCTAGTACGCGAGAAGTAAGGTGCCCAGAAATATCACATGTAAATCCACTGGGGCCTTTTGTTTTCACCATAGAGATTTCAAAAATGAAAAGAACAATAAAAAAATACAACCAAGAGAAAGCCTTTGCCAAAAGAATAAAAGGATTTTATATTTGAAATTTCTCTTTTCTTTTGTGAACCTGCAAGTGCCAAGGCAGGTGAGTTTATACACCTATGCCTAGAAATATCTGGCATACTCTTGCCCACAAATACCCAAGAAAATGTGCATGTCAGCCAAGAAAAGCCATGATTAAGGCGATAAACTTAAAAATTAGACAACTCACTAATATATTACAGAAGAGATATACTAATATATATCATATTAATATTCAAATACTCCTGTCATCCTGTGCCAAAAACAGGCAATGCTGCTGAAGGCATTTGTATATCACAACATTTGCAGTGAAGTTCATATGTGATACAACTAAGGTGACTATATGAGTGGTACCTCGTTTAAGTACGGCCAAACCATGTACATTCTTGATCCACCCTTATGGAACCAACTCAACCTGGCCTTGACCTAGTGCATACTTGACAGAAAGAAAACAGCTTAACAGAAACTCAGTTTGGCAAATCTTCACATTTAAAACTCAAACCATCCAGTTGCTTCCCAAGCATTTTCATACGTATAACAATCTAATTCTACCTTTCAGCAAAAAAATGCAACATCACCAAACTAGTTCTTGGAGAAGAACAATAGTGGATAAGAAGGGGTTATGCAATAAATCTAGAAGGCCAGATGGCAGGTAAGAAAACCTAGATTACTAGTTCATGCAGGCTCAGGTATGAAAGCACAAGAACAATTCAAAACCTTATAGATAAAGAAAAAGAACATGAGATAGGAGGGCTATTAGATTTACTACTGTAGACTGTGATCATATATGGGTTATATTATGTGACAAATGCAAAACTGAACAATATGCTGAAGTACGAAACAGAACATCCCCGAAAGAGAAACAAGTTATAATTGTAACATTGGGCGATGATGAAACTCGAGATTTGTCGTTGTAATAAACCATTTCACCTAACTGAGATGGCGAGGTAGCAAAAAAAAACTATTAACTGTAACATTATTCATCACTTTCAGCCATCCATTTAATGAACTCCAGTCTGATGCAGACATTTCTTCAAACTCAATAGATTTAAGCATACCAGACATTGTTACAAAGCCCTCCCTGAATGAGAGAACTTAATCCTATTGATTGTGTTTCTAGAGCACAGGTGCTCTCCCTCTCACTTGCGGGCCAGCCTAGATCTTTTTCATTCATCTAGACTAGTGTGACTAAGATAAAACAAAATCAATTTCAACTTTTTCACCAGGTTGTCACCTAGTAAAATGCTCTTTCCAACCTATGAAAGAGAGTTGACCTTGTGCACACTTCCCTCCTCTTCCACCAACCACATGCACACATATAAACCCCCTCCACCCAGGAAAAGGATAAAAACAAAAGTAAACGACCACACACAGAAATAAAAATCAAAGAAATCTAAGCAAAATCAAAGAGTAAAACAAATATACACAGCATCCGTCCAACTTTTTCTTGCTTAACAACTAGGACACTGGTTAGGTTACTGAGAATGTGAATTCTTTTGGACCTTTAGCTGTTATAGTTGCTAGGGGATGAAAGCAATTCGTACAAAAAAAAATCTCATCATCTAAATTACTCTTCTGTACTTGCCAAAGTAGGGGGTCTTCGAGCCACCACTAAGTTAGAGCTTAAACTGTGTGATAAAGAAGATAGGCCTTGCTGTCTCCCAACCGACATATATGTTTTACTGCAAGGCTACCCTGCTGAAGTTGTATTTCTCGGACCGCAACATCAACTTACACAAAAAGGTTGATGCAGATAAAGTGCTGGCCAAACGGACTAGGATAACACAAACTTTTCTACTTGTCATTCTATAGAAAGAACCCACTTGGATGCAGAAAGACTTCAGAGATGATAATGGATAGCCAAGTTCAACCAAATTTATAGTTAGCCTGCATCTTTATAACAATTGCTTTGAGTTTATCCCTTCACACACTGCCTCCGTAGTATGTCAACAGGCACACTGGCACAGATATTGGAGAACTTGACAAGAGTTACAACTCGATTAAAATTTATTTACAAAGATAACACCCAAACCACTAGTCTGGTTCAGTTTGAATTTAGCCTTCATCGCAAACAGACTCGACATAATCAGCACTATTTGCACATCATGTACCAAAGATGCCGCCATATAGGCAGCATACATGCAACATGTACGTAAGAAAAAGATAACAAATTGATCTCTCTGATGCATTTCTGAGAAAGGTCACAAGATGCAAACCCGAACCATGATAGTCAATTGATACTATATTGTTTCATCTCTTTGTTGTAATCATTGTAGAGGTATCACCAACATGACAACATCAGAAGGACACTTTTGAAGTTTACTAAAACTACATGAGATATTCAATAGGAAGCCTGGCTCATATTTTTTTTCTTTCTTGAAAGCAAGTATCTTAAGAAGCTTGCTGTAAATTCTTTGACTAATTCAACTGTAGTTGGTTAGTAACTTAGTATTAATCTGATACCACACTATGCACACATAACGTGCCAATCAAAATAAAAGACTAATCAAACTTGACATTCTTAGAGCAACTCTAGAATAACCCTTGCCAGTCACAATTGGTCTGTAAGCATGTAGGTGCCTTCTCAATTAACTGCTGGATGAATATCAATATCTGCAACGGTCATGTATGTACCTCCCAGTTTTACATCCAAATCCTTCAGCAAATTGAACCCTCTTACAAGAAATATTCTACATTCTCAAAAATCTTACCAGTCCTTAAACATGGGACACAGAGCTTGAAAACGAACTGAATCAGACTGTTCACACAATGCAAGAATTCAGTCAACAGATATCCAGCTGAAACAGAAAGATAAAAATAAAGCTGCATCTCACAGAAAAGATATACAGGTCTTCCTAGTTTGGTGTTAGAAACACAAACCTACTGGAGATCAAACATCTATAATTTTGATAACCTGAAAACTGAAAAGTTTATTCTACTCCTATTCTAACAACGCTAAATCGTTTCCAATGAAATGCTTTGGGACGCTTCAGACTATGACCAGTGTGATGACTGACTTGAACTAAGCTATCATGTCTAAGTCAGGCCTATCAGTATAAAGAGTTAGGAATGAAGTGCAAGAGAGAAGAAGAAAAGCTGGAAGTTAATTATACTAAACTTCCAATAAATAGAATAACATAGCGGGATGCCGTTGACCAGCATAGAAGAACTGACGTAATCGTAATACAAAAGCTAAAACAGAAAACAGTTACAAGTTCACGTGATTCGAACAAAAGATTTAACATACATTGCATTGCATATCCCAGTTGATAATGAGATATAACACAAAAGCTGAGTATGCCCTGCCAATATAATAGGTTTAAAGAATAATTTATTGACATCCAGAATAGTGTAAAAGATAGACTGTGTATGCCATTCAAACAAAAGATTCTAGGTGAATTTTACTTTTGCTAAAAGAGATCAGAATGTCAAATATACTTTTGCTCCTGTATATCTTGGATTCTTGGGGTACATAGATACTTTAAATAAATGCTTTTTTATTCAAAGATCTGGAAATCTTGGAAATGTAGGTATGGTCAAGAGTAATATTATGAACGATAGCAGAGTATCAACCTGTGTATTTTGTTCAAGACTAGTTTAGTGCTGTAAAACGTTACAGAAGAAAGTTATGGGTAAAGCCGAGAACCTAGTTAAGGTCAGAATAAAGGATGAGATATTATAAAGCCTGGATAAGGTAAGCATTATGTAAAAATGGCTTAGACTGAGAACTCGGAACATGCATGGCATTGACATCAAATAGAACATATCATAGAACCAATTGCTTTCTGTGAATTTAAATCTACAATTATGGGTAGAAGTAGACCATCCCTAGCATCAGCCAAGTTTAGGTAAACAGTCCAGTATTATGTATCATGGGGGAGAATAGTAGAAAATGACTTACTGAGTAAAACAAAAGCAACTAAGCAATATATAACGGTAATAGCCTAAAAGAGAAACAAAACAGTTTGCAGTTATACGATTGCTCAAGCGCTTGGGTATTGGTTCGTACCTTCAGGTGATTGCCAAACACTGGCTTCAGTCCCAATATTAGCTTTGTTGTTGTTAGCCAAGTCCAATTCTTCCCTTGAGGACTCTAGGTGAAGATTATTCAAATTCTTTATTGCAATGTCCAAGTCATTGCCCGATACTTCAAGAGCTTTCTCAAGCAACTGAGATAGCACAAATACAGAATATAAGCTATATAGTATCAATTGTCAGAAATTAACATATGCTTATATCACAACATAAAGTAAAAGGTCAACAAGCAGAATCAAATATCAAGCTATCAACTCTCAACTTCATAAAGAAAGAATGCTAATAGTTATCAGATTAAATGGCTAAACAGAAAAGATTTTTTTTAAAAAAAAATAGAACGGATAGTACGCATAGTTGGCAACGTCAATAAGCATCATAAGAAAAAAAATGCAGGGAAAAAATTGTATCTTAAATACACATACTTGGCATGACTTTCAACATAGATGCATTCCATCTGCAAAATTTCCAAACTGTGCTAATAAAAAGCATGTGAATTTTAAAACTGACAAAGTATTACTAGATTCCAAGAAATTTTTCCTCAAACAGATTCAGAGATAACTAATTAGTACCAAATTATTACTTGCATCGTTTCATCAGAATTTACTGAAATTTGTGCCTAATTTTCCAAAATTTATTCTTGTTTAAATAAATCCAACAAAAAAAGTTAACCAGCAATATTATCCAAAGAAAAGGAAGGTGGGGG
>JBAKGM010000233.1:40196684-40213663 GCA_037177215.1 Asparagus racemosus
ATCAAATTTCAACTGCATCCTACTGATTTTCCCTATCTATGCACAATCATTCGATATCAAATTAAAAGATCAAAATTTTACCCAAACTACGACCCCAATTCAAGAAAAACAGGAGAACTACCTCTTGATCCATATCAGGGAACAACGACCTAAGGTGATCGATGGGCGAAACGACAACCGGCGGTGACGACACCGAGGGATTATACGGGGAGAAGTGAAGAGCAGCAGAGCACCGGATCCTCTTCGAGGCTGGGCTGGGCGTGTGGCGGTCGTCCTCGAAGAAGCTCGCCGGCGATCTTTTGCCGCAAAGTAGCACAGACATGATGATGATCGAAGCTCAGAGCTTCTAGGGTTTGTGATTTGATTTTGGGAGGGGATCGATGGATTCTAGGGTTTGGGGAGATTGAAGGGCGCAAAGAGGGAAGAGAGATAGAGGAATCGGAGAAGAGAGCGTCGTTTGATTCCAGGGGGATGCTTTTCATGGCTAAATTATGAATGGAAATGTTTTTATTGGGCCGGGCGTTGTTACAGATTCTTGTTGACCAAGTTGGGCTGGGCTTTAGTTCTTGCATTTAGGGCATTTTGACGGCCCATGTGACACGATCCAGATATACAACTGCTTGTCCCAAAACCAAATTAACCATGGGCGCATGTTGACGTTGTATCTCGGCGCCTATGGCCTTAAATTAATAAAAATTAAATAGCACTTAAATAGCTTTAGGTTCACTCACTTTGCACTTATAAACCCTCGCTAGTTTTTGGCAGAAATATATACTGTAAGTTGTTTAATATTGATATTTTGATATTCTCTATTGTGCGGACTTGAAAATTTTAACCTGGATATTCTCATATGTGGCACTACAATATTTTAAAAACTTCTGCCTAGCCCGTGTAGGCCTAGACAATGACAGTACCTAGGCTGCCCGCCTATGTCTAGTTAGTTATTTTCTTCATTATTGCCTCCATGTTTCCTAACCTCCTCCGAACGCCCCCCCACGGCGCTATGAAAACATCTTGTTCCTCCGACCTTTAGCAAAACTTCCTCTGTCACCACTTAAACAAAAAAAAGAAATCCTCCCAACTGTTAAGTGCGAGTTTGGCACCTAGCGATGCCTAGCGCTTTTTATAACATTGATTGTCATTTTTTTTAAAAAATGCCTAGGCTCGCCTAGGTGTCTAGTTCGATGCCTAGACTGTCTAGCACTTTCTGTAATCTTGTGACCCTCACATGCTGGTTGATTCTAAATACCACACAAGAATACTCAGATGAAAAAATTTCACGTCTACAAACCTAAGAGTGCCTAAGTGCTAATTTTGAATAACTTAGGAATTAGGGTATATATAAATGCTGCAAAAAAACAAGTGAGGATATATAAGTGCAACGTAAGTGAAACTATAAGGTATTTACGTTCTAATTAGCCCATTAGTAACTCTAACGTAGTCTTTTAAGCCATATTTTTATGTGAACATTTTCAGTTATGCATATTTTCAAATAAATTAAAATAAAACAGTTATGATAAGTTAGTTTGTACCACTTTTCCAGAACTAGGTCAAGTTCGAGATTATGAATCTAAAAATCAAACTGAATATGAATTAAAATAAAACAGTTAAAATAAGTTAGTTTCTACTAGTTTTCCAGAACTAGGTCAAGTTCGAGATTATGAATCTAAAATTTTGTTGGTGATCAAATTGAATATGAATCTAAAAATCACATTTATTTAATATATTTATTCCTATTTACTATATTTCTTTCGAATCTCGAAGATTCATCCTCCATCACCCAGTGGTCTAAAAAGACAAAGACATGTACCATAACGGGGCGACAATTGCTTGAAATAAAGACACAGCCGTCTTGTATGGACCTTTATAAAGTAAAATAGAAAATTAAAAGTGACCTCAGTTTTCTATTTTGATTCTTTTTGAAAGTTAATTTTCTTTTATGCCATGTTTATTTTTTTATCCTGGAATTAGGGGTATTATAACCCTCGGACTATAATCCAAGGATTGTGTTATCCTAGGACTGTTTAAGTCTAAGTCAATGTTGACTAATATTCGGACAAACTGAAAATAATCTATTTTCGTGTTTGTTTTTGGAAGGATTATGACTGTTGGGACTAATATCATAATCAGAATGACTTTCTCATTCTCAAGTCAATTAATATTGTATTAGTGGGTCTCTTTGGCAAAAATACAAAAATTTTGACATGAGTTTGTCCAAAAAATTGTGGACCTTTGATGAAAATTGAGAATCTCAGAGAATTAAAGCTTGGGTGCCTGTTAAATAGGAGATGTGCCCTAAGTATGAAATAAATGAAGCGGATTGATGTTTAAAGATATGACCCAGGTGTGAAAATTTTTGAAAATGGATGGGGGGTTGTGTTAAAAACTTATGTCGCTAAACAAAGAAGAATAACAAAATAAAGATACATTGATCTATGTGTGCTTTAACTTGCAAGAAAACAAATGTCATGGCAGTAGACAAAAATGTGCCATGTGAATGGAGATGAACTGGGAACATAAAGATGGTTGAATTTGAAAAGATGGACATCCAACTGATGTTAGTGAATGGAAGCTATGAATCGCACAATGAGAAGAGAACCAATTAGGATAGAGTTGTTGTTTAGTTGCACTTGACTTGCTTACATATGACTTGGAGACCTAAGAGACTCTTCATTTCCTTGCTCTTTTAATGGGACGAGTTTCGAACGACATGTGTGCGATAGTGAGAAGAAAGATGCCGGAAAAGAAAATGAACTGTAGAAAGAAAAAGTTTGTGACAAACAAGAAAAGAATAGCGTTCATTTTGTCTCAAAATCTTAATACCCCTAAATCATCAATACCCGGATTATAATGGGGGGTGAGGTGAGTTTTGTTTACTCCCATTTTTACTTAATCCCTCCCCCAAAATAGTCCTAATCAGTTTAAAAAACGAACATAGTATAACAAAGCGGGTCCAGACTATTTTAAAATAGTACCCAGACTATTACAAAAACAAACATGGTCTTAATCATTTTTCACTCCAAAACTGAAAAAAGCCAGTGAGAAGACACAAAAAGGAAAGATATTTCAAATGTCCATTTTTTCCCTTACAATCCACTACCACAAAATAGACTATATAGAAAAGTGAATGCTAGCCACCACCTCAATTTTCCTCATCATTTTTTATTTAACAATCTTGTATCGCTTATTAGGGCGCCGGAAAAAATAAAATTCAACCTCAATTTTCCTCTTTTTTTTTTGTTTTTGAGTTTTTATTGTTTTGTTTTGTTTGAATTTTATATTTTTCCAGTGCCCTAATAAGCGATACAAGATTGTTAAATAAAAAATGATGAGGAAAAATCTACCCCGGATCATTGTTTACCCTGTAACTTCCGGTCGTCAAACAATTCCTAAGCTTCATGCATGGTAATAACATTAGTCTTGATGCATAGATTTCGTAAGTTGATTATCCAGCAAAAAAATAAATATCTATAAGGCATCAACACAAAAGTATAAATTTCACAAACCTTGCAAAGTTCGTACAATATCTCCCACCAAACCTCAGCAACAACTAAAAATCTAAGCGAATCATGTTCAATCACCTTGAGAATTCAGCAGAGAAAAATACTGGCAGCCAACATGAGTAAGGACAACACTGTGCAGAAGAACTGTGCAACTTCTGAAAACGCATACTTTGTTTTCGGAAGTCATACCCAAAAGCTCTTTTTGCTGTACGAACGGAATCCGGGTTATATGTCGTAGGCAATTTCAGAAACATTGGACTAATAATTTCAAGATTGATGTGTGAGTTTCTTCCTTGTTGGGAGATAAACCTCCAAGTTGGGTAAAATTACAGTAAACAACCTGAATCTTCTGGCATTCTCAACTCAATTCTCCCTTGTTGGAAGATATAACTCTCCAAGTTGGGCAAATTACAGTAAGCAACCTGACTCTTCTGGCATGGTCAACTCATTCTCCAGAGTGTTTGTAACATGCTAAATACTATAATTTTATAAGTTTATTCTCTATGGACAAAAATTATAAATACAGAGTTCTCACCACCTAAGATAACTCCTGGAGATCATTTGGCAGCAAATATACACAGATGAATCTTGATTTTGGGCTGAATGAGAGCTTTCTGATAGAAAGACAATAGTGAAGAATTCATCTTTCAAAGAATCTATTCAAAACAGATTTCTTGGAAGCGACTTCACCATCGCCTTTCTCAGGCTCAGCGACTGTTTTGAAGGCACAACGAAGGACAGAATTGACCTGCTTTCTCAGTTTTGCATTGTCTATTAACGTTTCAGTCAGCATTCTTCTCATCGCATCATCAGCTTTGAGTGAATCATCTCCATTGGCCACAGTAAGATTTTCTGAGGAATCAGTACTCTTTAATTTTTCTCTGTCATCGATGGCATGCTCATCATCTTGGGCGAGTAGCTGAGCCTGCACGGCACAGAAAATTCAAAATGTGCTCCCTGACATATTAAGAAGGTAAAATATGTTGGGAACTTTGTGGAACAAACTCAATTAAGTTAAGTTCAAATTTAGTGTTTCAGTTTGAACAATTACATTGCAAACAATAAAGCATTGCATGCCCATACTAGGTTCAGAGGATGTAACACTAACTTGATTACAACATAACTTAACAAGATAGTCATAAAGAACTCTATTGAAACTATGTTAAAAAGGGATCATCATTTGAGCATTCGGCCTAAAACTTGAGCAATCTAGGTATGTAAGTCAAACTAAACCAAACCTGAACCTAAGTTTTCTACCGGCACCTGAAATGAAAATGAAAAAAAAAATCCAGTTTGAAATTTTTTTTCCAATTTGACACTTTTGATAACTGTGTGCTGTATAAGACAAACACTGCTGTTTATATCACAGCAAGTCTCTACATATCTTAAAACATATACCCAGATTTTACCCACTGAAACTTATACCGAGCAATATAAAAAAAACCTTAATATCTAGGTGCTGAAACAGAAAGAAGTCACTATCTTTTGCCTTGAGTACAAGTTAGCAAGAGTCGGGCAAAAAATATTTATCTGTGACGTCTCAACTAGTATCTTGTAATGTAATTTTTTGTTAATGATCTTGTAACATATCAACACATATAGAAAAGTGTTATGATCATTATGTGACAGTTAAATCAAGTTTTTTGGAGTTATTATCCCAAGGGAACTATTCTGCATGTCTGCTTAACTCAGCAGATAGCATTGTTTGTCAATCTTAATCAGCATGGGATTCCACCAATTTGGAACTTATGAGGAGTGCTCAAAACAGGAAAATGCTGGAAGAATCTATAGGTGTGAAGGGGCTCAATTCACTTTCTACCAATCATGTTCAATAATTCTAGAGAAGGTGTCAAATAAATATTAGTTCCTTCTGGATTGCCGTACAATGAAATGCTTAGGTCCCTAGTTGCAAATTACAGCTTAATAAAACAATTGACGTACCGTTCAAGCACTACATGTATAAGAGAAGGAGAAGAAAAAACAAAAAACAATAATTAAAATAACAAAGTACTCAAGAGGAAAGACAGCGACATCTTTTGCGAAATCTAATAGAGTTCCATCATTCAACAAGATGATTTCAGAGATGAGCAGCATACCTCGGCAAGGAGAAGTCCAATTCTATTATCTGAAGTTGCCAGGAGTTCTAAAGCATCAGATAGTGATGAAGAATTAACCGTAAATTTATCTTCTCCTTCCGCAAGAAACTCAACGCTGCATTCTTGTAGCCGATGACGAAGTACTTCACATTCATGCAGGAGCTTCTTTCTTGAAGATTTTAAGTGTGACGACTTTTGCTTCTCATTTTGAAGAATTTTCTAAAAATATTTTCATATCAAAGAGGTAAGTAACATCAATCAAGAGAAAAACTTTAGGATTTGTGAGGAGTCACTATTAAAAACAAAGCAAAGTTGTGGTGAATCAAAGAGGTTAAAGACAATAAATAAATAAATAAAAGAACTAAAACAAACTGTGAGCACTTGAATAATCATACAATATTGATCT
Organism: Asparagus racemosus; assembly: GCA_037177215.1. Taxonomy (NCBI): domain Eukaryota; kingdom Viridiplantae; phylum Streptophyta; class Magnoliopsida; order Asparagales; family Asparagaceae; genus Asparagus; species Asparagus racemosus. The sequence continues at coordinate 40,202,690 of JBAKGM010000233.1, forward strand.
CTCTTGTGATGTGATTCCACAAAAGAGAATATAACGTTAGAAATGATGAAGTGTCACTATTAAAAAAAAACGAAAGCTAACTTATGGTGAATCGAAGAATTTACAATAACTCAGAAAAAGAAAAGTAATACATCAAACTGTGAGCCTTGAATTTAACCATACAATATTGATCTCTCCTGTTACATGATTCCATAAAAGAATAGGGATAAGGAGAGAAAGGTCTTCAAGAACCTTGTAGGTATATATTCAGTTCAAACCTCCAACTGAGAAAACAATGTGATCTCCACCAATATCATGTAGAAACCTAACATTACAGCTTAGTTTCTTTATTGTCCCATATAGTTCTCTGCCAATCTCAGTCACTGCCAGGCAGAAGCTAATATACTCTAACAAAATCTTCAGCTGACTTTCTGCTTCTGCTCTTTTATTATTTTTTTAATAATTATTAGCCAAAGGAGTCACTGGATCCTTTCCTCTTCCTTGTTATAGATAATATAGAGACTGTGAGTGACCTTTTCTTGCTGGGTGCATTAACAATCTTGCTACAAGTACAAGGTAGGCAGCAATTCATACAGGAGAAATATCATGATGAAATGCGAAGCGTGGAGCTTCTACATATTTCTGCTTAACCACAAGACATAGTTCCTTGACTTCCTCATTTTATTTTGTTGAAAGACATTAACATGCTGTTAACCTTTGGCTGGAAAGAATTAATAGTTATATATACCTACAAACAATCTCAGTGAACCTTCAAATTGTTGTTGGGGGTCAAGAAAGAGATGGTCAGTACTGTCATCATATAAGAATCAATTCAAATAACCTATGCAGTTATCTTGAGAACAGATTATTCTTACATCTACCATTTTAGCTAAGGCATGACTGTGGAACATGAGAGATGCTAGCCATTCTCAGCACACAAATTTAATTTGGCATCGCTGCTTTCATAAGCGTGCAATAACACCCAGATAAAAAATGTATTCTTTCAAGGGAAACCTATACTTTACCTCTAGATCCGTCTTTTCTTTCATAGATTGATTTAACATTTCCTTTAGCTCTCTCTGTGAATTCCTCAAAACCTTAACCTCTTTCACAAGAACTTTAATATCTGCTTTTGATTTCATCTCCACATCTTCTAGATGCCTTTGCAACTTATCTATCTGTTCTTGTTTGCTATCCAAATCTTCCATTAACAGATCTTTATCACTGCTAGCACTTGATTTTTCTGCCTCTGCACGAGTCTTCTCACTCTGCAATAAAGTGAAAAAGAAAAGAAAAGAGGTGAAACCACTGTAGTGCTAAGTGAAATTTTTTAAAACACTAGTTACTAGAAGAGATGAAAAAACAAACTTGTTCGATCTTGAGTTTTGACTCCATCTCTATGTACTTCCTACGAAGTTCATCCATATCCCATTGCATTTGAGTAACTCTTTCTCTTTCAATTAAGATGGCTTGTTGCAGATTTTCTTTACTCTTCTGCTTGGTGGCTTCTAACTCCCCCTCTAAATCCTTGACCTATAGAAATTTCCATTGCAGTAAGATGATATCAACTGGCTGTGAAAAAGATAAACCTGTAATTCTCAAGAAACTGAGTGAGGCTAAGAAGATCGTTTTTTTTTTTTGTTTTGTTTGGGGGGTGGGGGGAAACCCTGCAACCAAACTTTTGGCAGCTGACTGGAGTAGCTGCACATGGTTTCAACTTCCCAGAAGCAACAACAACTAATTTAAAGAAGCAATGGGATGTGTAGAAAGCAAGTTGACTAAAAATTTTGAAATTTACACCACAAAGAAAAGACAGAATAACAAATATTGAAAAGAATGTGTATATAGAGAATAACCAAAGAAAAATGGGGCAGAGATGCACCTTTGTTGCAAGGTATTCTTTCACAGTCATCTCTTGATTTAATCTGGCTATGAGATCCTCCATATCCGTTTGTGCAGTCACTAATCTCTGTTGCATGGTGACAAGAACTCTATTCAGTTTGTGTCGTTGATCAAGAGGGAGAATAATCTGTGCATCCTTCACAAACTCTGCACTGATGCCACTTTGAGCCTCTCTGCCAGTAAGATCAACAGAACCATCCCACACTGAAGTGATACCCCCAGGAACTGATAGTTCACTGCCCCTTAGTGAACTTGCATCACTACCAATACTATCAACAGAATGTTTTCGAGAATGACCAGAAAGCTTATCATGATCTTGTTCTGGCATGAATTCTATTCTTTCCCTTGAAAGGGATGTCTCCCTTGAAGGATTTCCATAAAAAGACTCCCCGTCTATAGACAGGATCTCTTTTCTTTGTTGCAAGTTTATCCTAAGAAATTCTTCTCGTCGATTAAGAGCTGATTCTCCCATAAGGACACCATTACTGACTTCTGCGATTGGAGCAGAAAAGTTATGAACCGATGAAATAGATTCCTTGCGGGTGTCAGATACATGAACAACCCCCTGAGGAGAAGTTCCTAGATCTGATGCCTCATATGCATAATCACTACCCATGTCCGAAGTTGCTGAATGACAATTAGAAGCTACAGCTGAAGAACCAGCAACAGAAGCACCTGAACCTGTTCTTTCTGGTGGTGATGAAGGAGTAAAAGAAGCCTCACCCAAATGGCGCGTTTCTAACGAAAGCTGGCTCGTGTCCTGAAAGGCTGACAACGTGTAAGCCAAAATGTAAGTGCAAGTATCACACAAAGAAAAAGGTTAAATAACACCAAGTCTAACAGAAAAACAGAAGCCACTTTAGGAGTGTGTATATGAGAAAACTAAATCCTGAAATAAATCCTCAAACTTAAGCTCAACAGAAGAAGCCACAAGATATAATAAGAGAAACACCTACATGATCTTGCAGCAACCTCTAGCTCAAGGAAAGCAGCCACAGAAGCACTTCTAGACAGGTCAATATCAGAGAGTAGCTTTCCCATCCATTCCTCCAGGGCACGCCTTCTCTGCAGAAGAACTATCAGTTTTGAGAATCATTAATCACGAAAATGGAAAATGATTATGGATCTTTTTTCGAGGAAAGATGATTAAAATATCAAAAACATACTTCAAACCTTTAATTGCTAAGAACAAAATCTACATCCCAAATAAAACATTCTCACATGAAAATAAAGCAATATCACTTCATAAAATATTTCTTAGCCTAATATTATTCTTTTTCTGAGTTTTAAAGCTCTACATATTACCAATTATGAATAACATAATGGAAATTAATTAATAATATAACAGTCTTATGAAAACAGCAGGACAATGTAAAATATAATCAAAATGTTTTAGTCATAAACAAAACTATTATTAGCAAAATACAAGCCAGCCTCATGGTTATCTGCTCTATCAAAACACGAATATAAAGCTTATGTAAAGCAAATACTTGGAAAGAACAAGCACAGAGCTGCTATTGCTTATAGAATTTTTTTCATGCAGATAAAACTAATCAAGAGCATGTGGACAGATTGAAGAGGTTTCAAAAAAAAAAAGAAAAATTGTGACTGATTATAAATTATTTTTCTGCAGTGTAAACTGATGGCAAATATTTGAAGAAAGTGTTAAGAAATAACTTCAGGATTTATTACAAAAACAAATAGTTTTTCCACATGAACAACAACCTCAGCAAATCCGTTTAGGACTATAAAGGAGATAGCAATGTAACTGTGATCTCTTCCCCACCTCAAATATATCCTTACTCGCTAACACTCGTAGAAACTTTTTCATTAGATAACAATATATTATAGCATCAATAACTATTCGTGAAATGCTTCTATATGATTCTTCAGAGCCTTGAAGAATTACATTAAGTTCTAAAACATCTGAGACATAACTTTTTTTCAAAAAAATCAAATATTAGTTTCTAAGACCAGCTGGCCTAAATTATCAAGAAAGATGCAGGCATGATGCTAACAGGGTAGTTCTCTTCCACGTTGAAATTTGCGATGTGTAACTAATTTGAGAGAAAGCACAGTACAAAGCAATCCTGCTAAGGAAAAGAGAGTTGAACCTTTGATTCCCATTGGACCAAACAATACAGTGTTAAATAAATGGGTAACTAATTAGTACCCAAAGGGATCTTTGTCATGGTTGTTAGTCGATAACTCGTACATGAACTGCATATTAATTGGAACCGAACTTGTGGCTATGTAGTTCGAAAACCTTCCACTATCAGAGGTATTAGGGAAAAAACTCTTGCCCTGTGATCTTAGCCAATAGTTAGAGGTTTCCGTGTAGGCATCCATTATATGCCCATGTCCAGGCTTCCTACTTTGAGAATCTCAAACATGTGAAATTGCAAAATTCATTCTCACAATTCTACTGCTGACTACTCACCTAGCTCCTCCTCTACTCCAGTTTCGGACTGCTATTTTCATCACCTTTTAATCTCTACTTTCATAGTTGATGATGGTTCTCGATCTCTCTTGTTCAATGTTCGATGTATCAAGCAGCGAACTAGTACTCCCTCCAAACATCATTTGCATGTAGGCCATAGCCTTCTCCATGTAAAACCATTTGGAAGAAAGTAGTGATTACACCTAGAAGAATGTAGCACATTCTCCAACACAGAATATTTAGGCGCAAGGAGACCCCCACCCCTCCATGCAAACACGCAATAAATAAATAAACAAATAAAAGGATGAAAAAACTTACACCAACAAGCAGCACCCAGAGTCCGCTGATCTTGGTTCATAAAGTATAGCCCTTTAGAAGTCTTTTCGTACTTAAACATTTGTTATCAAGTGAGAAGACAACCGTTTTATACCCTTGACCATAGCTTTGGGTGATGTAACTGGTCTAGAGCCAATATTATTTATTTCCTTGAAATATTAATTTAGGTCAGCATTGACAACAGCTGGAACATTGAATAGGAATCATAGGGTTAAGAAATATTACAAATGTTGTTGCAGTTAGCTTGCAGTGTCCTTTGTGATATTTCACATCCAGGAAATTTTGATCTGATAAACGATGAAATTTAATGATCTGCAAAGAAAACAATGTGTCTAATGTATTCCTGGTGGCCAATTCAAATTGTGATGAATAAATGCCCACATAAGGATATGGATGTAGTGGTAGATTCAAGTGTACCTTGAAAAAAGTTATCAAGGATCGGTGGTTACAAAGGCTATGCTTATGTGTATGGACAACAGTATGGTAATATTTCAATTAACCAAAATGGTGTTTACCAGCTTAGAACGAACAACTAAGGTCTCTATCTGTTAATGTATTCTGAAGATGTGGAACCCGTTTCCTATGTTAAGACTATTCCAAGTTGTGCCTAAATGCAATGCTTATGCCATACAGAAACTGAAGCATATTAAATCATTTAAACATTTTGAATTATTCATAGACATGGTTAAGAGAATATCCATGTAAAAATTGTATGAAATTATCCAGAAAGTAAGTTATTTTAAAAAAAAAACTGAATTCAGGTTGAACTGCATAGAATGAAAGTAACCAAGAAAATTAGACTGCAACTGATATCATCAAACACCATAACTGCAGAGTAGAAGAACGTTTATTTTCAAAGCCTAATAATAGTATAGAAAAATTTAGGTTGAGCATCAGCAAACCTCCTCAAGGAGTAGCCTACTGGAGTTTATTCTCAGCAAAGTATGCTTCGGTGGAGCTGGGGGGATATCCTTCTTTGGAAATGCTCTCTTAAGCTACAAAAAGAATATAAGTGTAAAAAAATGACAGAAAACTTGAAGATATAAACACAAAAACATAGAGTATTAAATCTAATATTCTTGTTGAATGCTTTGGCATGGTTCAGAAACAACAACCAATTACTTTCCTAGAAGGGCATGCATCTTATAGCAAAAAATGCTAACTTCCAAATTGAAAAAAAAAAATAATGTAAAATGAGCCCAACATTCAGTTGTATTGATTACAACTCTGCATTCGACTCATTATCCAGCCAAAAACTGCTTCTTTTTCATGTATAGCATACTCAGGGCTATCGCTTACGACATGTACTAATAAGTAGTGATGGCGCAGATTAGATGGAGAACAAAAGCACATTATGAGCTAAATATCAGATATTGAGTGAATTTGAACTTACAGAAGAGTATAATTCCAAGAAATCACTGAACCTATGAAGTATTCCATGGATGTAGCTAACCCCTTCTGGCGATTGTATACCAACTTGAATCCTGTAAAACTGTCTTTTAATGATGTTAAAGAATATAAAGGAGGAGATAGAATAATAATAATAATAATAATAATTAAACTCCAAATTCAAATAAGCTGTCAAATGCAGGACCAACTCGTGTTGTGCAAGGAACTTTCACAGATATAGATCTTAAATGAAATGAAAAACTGATAAGCAATCAGATATCTAAAAAAGATACATTTTAAATTGCAAGCATAAATTATCACCATTCTACAAAGAACAATATAGAATGATTTGCTCAAAAGTCAAAAGTGACCACCCTACTTTGCTGTATGTCCACTTAAGGTGACATATGCTTGAAATATTGAAATCTCTCACAAGATCCATCACATCATATGTGATGTGATGTGATTCTGATCTTATATAGGACCCCTACTAAATGCTGAAGTTGCAGACTTTTCAAATGCAAGAAATGTCAAAGATTACCAGAGGTTCTTAAAAAGCTGTGACCATAGTAAGCACTCAATCAGTGCATACAAACACAATACATGCTGAATCATACAGGTTAATGCATCACTAATCCCTACTGATTATAGATTGTAACCATGATGATACTCCACAAAAACGTTTTAATCTCATCCTTCAGATGTTTGTATTGAACTTTTTAGAAGGAAATACACAGTTACAGATAGAAGCAAGACCGTTATGATATAACACCCTAACATGTATGAGTGCAGCTCGTGCATTGTCAACTTCCGAAAGAAAAATCAAGTGGAGTCCTTCTCTCTGCAGTGTCTTCTAGCTACTCATTGCTTTGCTTTACTGACACTAGTATTCTAATGCACACCACACACAGAAGTAGTGGAAATTTACTGAAGGTTGTTGAGGGACTTGGTAATCTGTAATATGAGAAGGAAGTGGAAATGTTAAGGAAGTTTGTTAGGATTTTTTAATGGTTTTTTCTATGTATGTCCTTCACATCCAATTTGAAGTACTATAACTTTCAGGTCATGTTTAATTTCCTAAAAATGAGGCTCACATGACCAAAAGCCTGAATTCTTTTAAATAATAGTAATACATTCTCCTGAATTATGAAACTTGCAGGGCCTTGGCCATTCATCTCTTAGACCTAAACAAGGGGCCTCCTTATCGGGTGAATGGAGATCAACCGGAAATGACTAGAACCGGAAAATGCAAAGGTGTACTGAGATAATTGATATACATTTGATCTTTGTCCATATCCCGTATATAATACTACCTCAGCATTCTGAAAGATAACTACCATGGAAGAATAGAGGGTTGCCCTTAAAGCTTATTGTACAATCATAATGGCTACTTCTGTTAAAACTTTTTGTGAGTCGCGTTAAAGGCTAAATGTTGAAGTCACAAAAGACCTCGTATTACTTTTAATTCCCCACTTTGCCATTGAGTTGGAGTAATAGCTGGCAAAACAGTATTAGTCATCTCTGCATATCTGCTACCTGAGCAACATGTACAATATAAGCAGCAATATAAGGAAGAAAAAGGAAGCTGAAACCCCTTGCTAAAATGCACGGGTCGAATAACTGGAGTAGGTTTCTGATTTTGATCATCCAAGTCATTTCTGACCAGTAGCGGACAAAAACTTGAAGAATGGTATGGAATTAAAGCAAAGACGTTCAACCTAAGTTGCATAAAAATGGGTATGGATACCGGTATGGGTGCGGGTACAGGAGACGGCATATTTGTAAAATACAGAATACGGGGACATAGCTACATATATATTGAAATTAATAATTTACATGAGATCATTATTATTTTCAAGTCGTGTTCCTACCACATTCTTAGGTTTCTTTTATTATGTGGATGATTATAAATGGGAAGCTGCTCGTTTTTTAACTAGACACGCAAACAACTTTTAAGTCATAATTTTGAACTTGCATATGGGCTGAAACAAACCTAAACCATGTCTAACGAGATTTAAAAAATGGATATGAAATGTAGCAAGAAGTGTATGTAAGTGTTTTATATTAAAACATATATCATATAATTGAGTACATGTCTGAATAAGTGCATGCATATATCCAAGGAGTGTCCATGAAGTTTAGGTACGGAAATGTGTCAGGTACAGGTATGGCTTCATGACAGGAGCACCCAGGTAACATAGCCTTCAACTCTTAATATCTAAGAATGGGTACAGAATTGAACCAAAGACCTTCAACTCTTTTGAGCCATCAAATGCTAGATGTAGCTTGACCAGATCATCTGACAACATATTTCATTAATACATAACAATATGGAAGAACCTATAGCTCCAATACTTTGAAGTAGTCATAATGTACATGAATCTGATAGCTGGACACTTGATAGATATATCGTAGATGTGTTAGATACTTCTTTTCACCTTGTCCTAAATTTGCAAATATTCTAGATGTACCAGACATGTAGCCAACACTAGAAAGTAATTTAAAAAAACATTTGAATGATGACTAAGAATTTAATTTCTTTTAAATGCATTGTACTTATACAAGTTTCCAGTTTTAGGATTGTTCAAATAATCAATTAAGACGCTTGTATAACTTTATTTTTGCTCTATCCATGATGTATCGGTATCCTAAATTTAGAATCTTAGATAATCTCTTTACTTGTGTAGTCATAATGTATTGTTTCAGGTCCATGTGTATTTAACTAGTGTAAATGTTCTAAAAGTTTGTGCATTCATGTACATGTCGTATCATACTCATATCCTGCATTCATGTTCACGCTACAACGGGAAGAACTAACGTACAGAGTAAAGCAAGTTAACTAAAAATATAGAAAGAGTGAATAGAGAATGTGCAATTTTGCAAGTGACAAAATTCACCCAATTTAACTCCTCCACAAAGGGAGCATTTTTAATTTCAGATATATGTCAGAAAATGTTTAATGGATATTAGAACAATTTTCATGTCAACATGATGAGAGAGGAAGAAACATCAAATTAAAGCTTACAATGATAGGATTCAACAAGCTGTCAGTAGACGCTTTTGATTTGGTTTGGACAACCCAGGAAGGAACCATAACACAATAACTCCAACCTGTCCGTGGATCGTGTGGCCACACAGTGTTTCTCCCCTCCTACATCACAAATGCATATCATTCAAGTGACCAACAGGAACTGCTTAGGTTTGATAAGATATATAGGCAAGGTTGATAATTGCAACCTAACTTGAGAATCAAACAAAAAGTGCAACTTGGAAGCGGTTGAAGTGTGGATTACCAATTATAAAATTCAAGAACAAGATGTAAACAACCATTGAGTTACAAAATCAAAATTTTTAACCAACGCTAGTAAAGTAATTCCAGAATAAGGCAAAATGTATTATTTTTAAATTTCCATGGGAACTGTAACAACAATACCTACACAATTAAATGAGAAGAGAAGATCGTGGAGGTGGCATGTAAGATGTAGATTAGGTTCTCTGAAGGTAATTAAGATCCAATCCTCTCTGTGAACATGCTTTTCCATTAAGTCAACATGGCAAATAATCATAAAAGCATAGGTGCCTTGTAAAGACCTGAACAGCGAACTATAGGAGACGTGCATTGCCAGGGATTACATCAAGTATGTGGAGATGAGAGCAGTTAAATTTGATGCAGAGGATAATCTATACATCCTACAGCAAGTTCAAAATTATCTGGTAAAGTCTAATTAGAATCTTCAGATTCATAACTTGGCCAACTTGATCTCTGGATCTTTCATCAATTACCTGGATAGCTAACTCAAAAATCCAAAACCTAAAGTAACCCATAGATCTGGAACCAGATTCCTCTCGAGTCAACAAAGTATAAGTCCTCGGTAATTGAGTTAGATCTCAAGGCACGATTGCAGTCAAAAAGAAGAAAAAATTGCAGATGGATCATCCGCAAGACACACGATCCAAACCCTAGGATAGACTACAAGACCTAGGATCATCCAGGAAACATATCTCGGATAAAATTCAGCTCAAGCAACAAATCTAAAATCAGTAAAATTTCTCAGCAACTCCAGTTAGATCGCGAGCCACAACTGCGATCCTAGAGTAGAAATTTTCAGATCGATCATCCACAAAACACGCGATCCAAACCCTAGGATTAGCTACACGATCCACGATCGTCCCAGATCGAAAATATAAGTACCACTCTTTTTTTTTAACTATAAATCAGCCAAAATTCAGCGAAAATTACAAATCTAGGATCGTAGATCAAGAAAAAACGAAAGAGTTACCCATTTCTTGGGCGGCGGGCTCCAATCCATCCCCAAGGGGAGCGGCGAGGTGCCGTCGTGGCGGTGCCTGGGCGGGCTAGCTCTCTTCATCTCCGATTTCTTCTTTTCTTCTTCTTCTTCTTCTTCTAGGGTTTGATTGGATTTTGATCGGAGAAAATTTTGAGGGGGCGAGAAAAAGGAGAGAAGGAATTATCGAAGATTCGTCGTCGCCCAGTAAAGCCAACGAACTGTCCTCGGTCGCTCGCACGCAGATGACCAGGTGCGAGGCACGTGCAGGCGATTGAGATCGACGTTAAATAAAGTGCGTTCGGATAGGAGTTTAAAGGAGTCCGGTTCCTTCCAGCTAGGGGTGTTATCGGAGCGGATACGGTTCGGATATGATACTTACTATATCCATATCCGCTTTCTATAAACGGATACGGATACAGATACGGATTATCTTCGGTAAGAAATAACATTAACCATGTCCGCACTCATCGAAAACGGATACGGTTCGGATATTTGAGAATCAGATCGGATATATAACGGATATTCGACAATTGGTTATGAATAGGATATGAATTAGTACACCTATGTATAAATTACAACTAAATGGGTAAAGGTATGTGGTTGTAGGCTTCTCTTTGTATAAATGTATGTTGTCACAAA
>JBAKGM010000233.1:40220263-40237780 GCA_037177215.1 Asparagus racemosus
GAATTAGAGAGTATAAGAGATTATTAGAGAGTATAAGAATGTATAAGAGAGTATTAGAGAGAAGTAGATGAGTTTTAGGGGCAAAACGGTCAAAATGGCTATTTTGGCCGTTGTGGCGGGGCCGGGCCGGCCTGGCATTTTTTCAACGGTCACATTGGGGTGACTGTTGTAGCCGGGCTAGGCTGGGCTTAGCCCCGCCTCGGCCCGTTTTGGCCGGCACTGTTCCGGGCCGGGCGCCAGCGAGCCGGCCGGTGCCCGGGCCCGGGATTTTTGGGCCATACCCGGGCTGGGCCCGCGCCGGCGAGCTTTTTGGACAGCCCTACAGACAGTCCCATATAGCGTCGTTATTTTGAACCAACTACCCTCTAACATTTATTTGCTGATGGAACCTCTTGCTCAATTCTTTTGACTTTTTTACTCTAGGGAATCTATTTATTGGAAAATCATTTTCTTTTTCACTAAGAGGATGTCTGGTTGACGAATTTCCTAACGGGGCCCATGGGCGCTGGTAGAGAGAAGACATACAAACAGAGAAATTAGTGCAAATCAGAAAGGATCTATTTGCTATTCATTTCTTTTTATCTCTCTCATCTAATGATTGTCCATGGGGCCATGGGCACCCATTAAAAAAATTGTTAATTGATCTCCTAAAAAAGTGAAAATATTGATTTATAGAAAGAAATTCAAAACCCTTGTGGGTGTCAACTTGGGTTTTCAATCCATTTCATGAAGAGAAAAAAAAAAACCCTACGAAATGGGTGTCCAAGAATTCCCATGGCATTGTTAATCTTTTCATCTTACTTGTGGGCCCTAATCAATATGATTGTGCCTTTTTTTTTTCTTTCCATTTTTTGATTGCAAACAGAAAAAAAATTTGTTGGATTTCCATAATCACACTTTTCCCTTTATTTGTACAAATAGGCATTTAGAGCAAAATAGTAAAAAAATTTCACTCGGGGGTCAATTTGAGAAATCAAAACTAGAGAGATAGTAAGTTCAAAATATGGGTACATAGAGACTCTACCCGCAATTAATCTATTTAAGATTCTAAAGTTTTACAGACCATCAAATCGGAGTCTCTCTTCAATATGTAGAGATGGTCTGATTCACGTAGAGTTGAGGTCAGACACCTGCACAGAGTTGAGGATGTGCACTCTCAACTTTGAAATTTTGTGTTTTAGGTACAATTTTATGTTTGGATGTATGTTTAATTCAGCTTCTTTTTTTTTTATTATATTTGTGCCTTACCAAAATCTCTTCTGCTTACATTTTAGTACACCTTAAGTGGTAATATACATCTTAGTTAAGTTATTATTAATACCAGCTCAAGAAAATAGATTGCACAACCCCCTCACAAAGTGGCTTAGTGGCTGGGGCTTAGGGCATTAGCTCAAAAGGCTGAGGATTGATATGTATCTATGACATGTCTATCCCTAATTTCTAATTATTAAATATTTACAACACTTGGTGTTATTTACCTGGGTTTGAATTGAAAAAGGGTCGAACAAGGAAAAAAAAAGGTTATATAATATAATGGAGCACGAGTAATTTATGTATCAATCTTTGATCACATACATCTATGTTAGAATCAAATGCAGCCAAATCAAGTATTTCAAGTGTAGAAAGCAAGTCAGTGTTCAACTCTTAAAAAAAAAAAAAAAACGTTGAAACGACTATTTTGATTGTAGAACTTTTGGTTTCATATATTTTCTCATAATATAAAAGTATCAGCGCAAGCTTTCTATAGAAAGAATATTCAATTGTGAAAGCTATATTGATCATTAGTGCCCAACCTAGATGGTAATCCTAGATCCACCCTGCTTGGATGTTAACTAAAGACAAAAATATAACGGGTCTTAGCCATATTTTGACAAGCAAAAAATCACCCTATTAATTTTTTCAAGAAAAAAAGAAAAAAAAAAGAAAGAAAAAGGTTCACTATATAGCACGTGTCTAATTTTGGGTGTAGAAAACGGCAACAAGACTTTTTCTGGGTAAAATACTTTTTTAATTTGTTAATTTTCCCGGATTTTGTATTATTCCAAAATTGGAACGCATGCACTTATTTCTTAATGCTTAAAAATTGTGGGCAGGTAGCAAGCAGGTCCAACCATCTCCCTATCCTTTCTCAACTGACATCTCCCGTACATGCCTCATTCAAACCCAACACCCGCATAAGGCGAAAAACCACGCACAAAATATCTATACGGGACATCAAATCCACCGTCAATCTTATAATGACGTCAGCCCTAGTACAGCCCAGCGCCCACGTGTTCCTCGCTCATCACTCCGATAAAGGTACCATTCCGATCGATAATTACTGTCCCAAATTTAGGTAACTTCGCGCTCCATTAATGCGCATAATTCGATAACAACGAGTAGATCTAAATTAAATCGGTATTGAATGTATCCAATCTGCGTCCAATCTCATTACCGCGTCCCTGCTGTCGCTTTCATCGTTAATTTCTCGGCGTCCTTTTCAAAATATCGCGTTTCTTGCTTCGAGAAAGCGAAGAAAGGTATCCTTTTCATTCCCCAGTCCTGTAATTAGTAAATACCAGCACGCACCCGGATCAGTGACTCATAAAGACACCGTTGGAGTAAAGGTGTGGGACCCACTGTTGGGTGTAAGCTTAGGGCTGAGCTTTTCTGTTTCTGGGATCATTAAAACTGTCCGTCAAATCGACGCTACCCTTGATAAGGACAACGGCGAACGATATAGGTCAAGTAACTGATCACAGCTTAAGCATCGATAGCTTATCAGGATGTCTGTATCAGCAGATCGACTTATCTATAAAGTAGTCCCCACTCTCCGCGAACCCTCTTCTCTCCTCCTCTTTTCTCTCGCTCTCATCCCCTTTTCCCCTCTTTCGTTCGTCATTTCGCCTCGTTATCGGATCCGAATCCGATAAATTTCGGCTAGATCCGGTCCGCTACCGACCGATCCGAGTTCCGGCGACCACGGTGGCGAGATCGCCGCCATGTCGTCCCTCAGCAGAGAGCTCGTGTTCCTCATACTCCAGTTTTTGGAGGAGGAGAAGTTCAAAGAGACGGTCCACAAGTAAGAAATTCCAAACCCTAGATTTTCTCTCTCTAGAATCGTGTTTCTCTCTCTAAGTTGTTTGATTCGGTTTTTCGAAAGGTTGGAGCAAGAATCGGGGTTTTTCTTCAACATGAAGCACTTTGAGGAGGCGGTGCTCGGCGGAGAGTGGGATGAGGTGGAAAAGTATCTGTCGGGATTCACGAAGGTTGATGATAATCGGTACTCGATGAAGATTTTCTTCGAGATCCGGAAGCAGAAGTATCTCGAAGCCCTAGACAAGTTTGTGGCTTGGAGTTTTTCTCTTTTTTGAGGTTTTTGTTAGTTATTTAGGGTTTAGGTTCGAATTGATTGATCTTTTTATGTTGACTTTAGGCGTGACCGGTCGAAGGCCGTGGAGATTCTTGTGAAGGACTTAAAAGTGTTCTCGACGTTTAACGAGGATTTGTTCAAGGAGATTACGCAGTTGCTTACTTTGGAGAATTTTAGGTACTTTGGTTGAATTGTTGGAATTAGGGTTTATAACGATAGATTGTTGAACTTAATGGAGCACAGGCCTTAATTTTGTTTTCTGTTTCAGGGAAAATGAGCAGCTTTCTAAGTATGGAGATACTAAGTCTGCCAGAGGTGTTATGCTTACTGAGCTCAAGAAGTTAATTGAGGCGAACCCATTGTTTCGGGAGAAATTGCAGTTTCCTGGTCTCAAGAACTCGAGATTGCGAACTCTCATCAATCAAAGGTATACACGTACATAACTATATACTTTTGGTACCAAATCCGTAACCTCGCGCGGGATTGAAATTGAATTTGGAATCTTTCTGTTGTTTACTGACTTGTCATGGCAGTTTGAATTGGCAACATCAGCTTTGCAAGAATCCAAGGCCGAACCCGGACATTAAGACCCTATTCTTTGACCATTCCTGTTCTCAACAAAATGGTGGCAGGGTTCCTTCGCCTGCTCCTCCCATGATGAACGTGATGGCAAAACCAGGAGGTTTTCCTCCACTGGGACCTCATGGGGTAATTGAACTTGTTCCCAATGTGATCCTGGAGTGCTCCAGGGTCTATGTTTTCTGCAAGCCTGATGTTTTTCTTGTATTTTGTGCAGCCATTTCAGCCAGCAGCAGCTCCTATACCAAACAATATTGCTGGCTGGATGGCTAATTCATCCAATGCTGCTCCCATGCCCCATCCAGCAGCCTCTGGTGCGGTCTCTGGCGCACCACTCGGATTAGCTGTTCCTCCCAATACTGGTAATGCTAAATGTGGCTGTTTTTTTCTTTTCGTTTTGTCTTTTCTGATTAGATAGTCTCATCTCGTAGAGACAGTTTTTCTTCGCAACACTCGTAGATCATTTCTGAACACTACATTGTGTTATATGTATGTATAAATGAGCCGGTAGATAGTCACAATGATTAGGTGTCGGATAAATTATAGTGTTATGAAATTGGAAACTTCTACTGAACTCAAATTTAGGAGTTGTGGGTTGAACAATGATATAACTTCCTCTTTATCCCAAACTTTTTTTTTGGTACAAACAGAGATTTTTACTTATTTAGACCCAACTATTTTAAGTGAATGAAAATAAAAATAAAATAAAAGCATTCAACATAGGAACAAAATAATATCTGCACCTCTGATAGCAGCATAGTCTTTGCTGTGCAGTGTGGTGTCCATATCCACATGTATCCACGTTGATATTTTTCCCATTATTGAAGTGAACAATGAGTTGATGAGTATTGCCGTCCTGCATGTGTAATTAACATGAACCAGCGCTTGTGCAGATATTGTCTTTCTTAGAAATGCATCTAAGATTTATGCTTGAGCGGGGAAAGAAGAAATATAGGGTCGTTTCTGATTTTGATGCCCTTTCTTAACAGAAAGGATCAGACCGTGAATGTAATAGTAGTAAAGTATTCAGAATATCCAAAAACATGTCTAAATTTGTCAAATAAATCTAAACGCAATTATTTATGCTGTAGTTTTTACTTATACCATCCGTGTAACAGAAAAATTCCGATCTGGATCAGACATGAGAGTATCCAAATACTAGTCACATATTAACAAGTGGATCAGGAAGAGAGCAAAATATATTAGATCTACATTTTTAGTCTCCTGCTTATATCAAATATTATGGCATATAAGCTCCTGTTGACCTGACTTTAGGATGACTTTGTGTAGTGGTTTACTTTCGACATATAAGCTCCTGTTAACTTGACTTGAGGATGACTTCGTGTGGTGGTGTACTTTCGTTGATATGCTCAGAGTCTCATGAAACTTTATCTTGATAAAAGCACAAGATAAATGTATAGTTTATTGATGAACATCTTATATTTTTTATGGGGGCTGTAATAATGAATCATCTGTGAGATTGCGCAATAGTCTTTGGACCTTTGAGTTATAATATAATAGAATGCTAATCCACTTCGATCTATTTTGAACTATTTTCAAGGTTTACTTTCAAGTAAAGGTTGTGATCCTTTTAAGTTATTTATCTAGTATGGTCATGTATAAATGCTATTCCATAAGCTTGTTTTAGGTCACATGTTCTTTGTCTTAATGAATACTAACACACACTAAATGAATTTACTTGACAACTGTTTAAATGTCTAAATGCTTTCATCAATCATGTCAGGTAGTCTCTTTACTCATCTGAATCTAGATTTCTGCAATATCTACCTTTTCCTCCATATTTATATGGAGATGTAGATTTTTTATGCTTTTTGTTATTTATTTTGTCTGGTCATGTAGACACCCATTCCATGTCCTTTAATTCTGTTGTACCTATGCACTAAGCATGCCGTCTTCTCATCTATGGAAGGATGCTGATGCACGCTCTAGATTTCATTTCCCTTGTCTATTGTTTATTACTTTTTATTCATCATGTAGCTGCTCTCTTGAAACGACCTACAACTCCGCCAAATAGCAATCCTGCTGCGGATTATCATTCAGCAGATTCTGAACATGTGCTTAAAAGACCACGTCCTATGGGTATATCCGACGAGGTACTTTCTTAAACCTCCTCAACTTAGATCTGTCATTTTCCATGTTTTTCCTTCTTGATATGTTTCGAGGCTTGGAAGTCATCATTTGATCAGATTTTCCGATTCGTATGTCCATTTTAAGTTCGGTAGGTTGGTAAATTCTCCTGAATTGAGCTTGCTCCTGTTCATGGAAGGCTGTGGCCTGTTCACACAAACGCACCCCCAAAATGGGGTGGGGGGAGTGCGGAGAACCTGATGTTCTTGCTGCTCAAATTTCTTTGCAGGTCGGCATGTCTGTTGCTCATATGCCTGTAGGGTACCAAAATATGGCAAGGAACCCATACTCTACAGAGGAACTTCCAAAAAATGTTGCTGTGGTTCTAACTCAGTGTTCTTCTGTCATGAGCATGGATTTTCACCCTTCTCAGCCCACTGTTCTTCTAGGTTAGAAAATAAGGTTTCTATACTGACTGGTTTACCTCCTTAGTTCTATTTAGATTTAGATTGAGATTACTTTGCCTTTGCAGTTGGCACAAATGTTGGTGATATTGCTGTATGGGAGGTATCTTGCAGAGAGAGGCTTGCCCATAGATCTTTTAAAGTTTGGGAACTTCCAGCATGTTCAACATCTCTTCAGGTAAGTTTTTCACAGCGATTCTTTTTTGCATTTTGCTTGGCCTTTTCTCGTACTGACCTCCTTACCTCTGGATTTTATGTCAAACAGTCTGCTCTGGCTAAGGATCCTGCTGTATCCGTTAACCGTGTACTATGGAATCCTGATGGGAGTCAATTTGGTAATTGCAACAAGAAATCTTCTATTTATTAACTAACTAGTTATGTAGAGGTAGTTTTATAGCAATCAGCAATGCCAAACTGGAAAATAATAGTGGTGCCTGACCATTCTTTTTGTTTTACTCTGTACAACTTGCAGGCGTTGCATACTCCAAGCATCTTGTGCATTTGTATAACTACAATGGCCGTGACGACCTTGTTCACCATTTAGAGGTAATATTCATCAATTAATTATGGGCTAAATTGCAGAAAAGTGCTCTATAGTTTCACCAACCTTGCAAATAAGTGACCTCTATTTTAAAACTGAGCAAATAGGTGCCCTAATGATTCCCCCATTAAAAAACATGGCTACTGTTAAAATATTTTGTCAAGGCGAAAATGTCCCTTCCCCATTTAAAAGAAGAAAATAGTTAAAATAGGTGAAGGATGGTTTTATTGTAATTTGGATGAACTTTAGGGGTATAAAATTGTAGTAAAATATCATGTGACAGCACAGATGGGTATATTCCGAGAATATTCTAATGGCTAACTAATAATGGGCATCAATTTGCAACATTTTAAAAATTTTGGGGTATTTAATTGCATGGTTTTAAAACTTTGGGGGTACTTATCTGCAGGATATGAAAACACTGGGGCATTTATTTGCTCGGTTTTATAATAGAGGTCACTTATCTGCAAGGTTGGTGAAATTATAGGGCATTTTTCTACAATTTAGCCATTAATTATGTTTCCCTGTGATAATTAGTTGCTCCCATACTATTCTTTTGGGTGTAGTAATCTACTCAACATCTTGGATGCTGACTGCTTTTATGTTGAAACTGGCATGGTTTTCAGATTGATGCTCATGCTGGTGGAGTAAATGACATTGCTTTCTCTCAACCAAACAACAAGTTCTGTGTCGTAACCTGTGGAGATGATAAGCTTATTAAGGTAAGTAATGTTTTTTTACAAGATAATGAAGTTTAGTGCTTATAATCTTGACACCTATGTTTCTTTTCAGGTTTGGGATGCCATTTCTGGTGTGGTTCAGTATACTTTTGAAGGTCATGAGGCGCCTGTGTACTCCATATGCCCACACTCAAAGGAAAATATTCAGGTATCATCTCATTCAGACATTATAATTAATTATTCTTGTAATAACTAGTAAGCATGCATCCCTTTCATTTTCTTAGTTTTATTTCTTACAGTAATGATTGCTTTTGAAATATCAGTAGATTGTTATAAGATGCAGTAAATCTCCTCACTTTATGTTTCAGTTTATCTTTTCAACTTCGCTTGATGGGAAGATAAAAGCATGGCTGTATGACAATGGGGGTTCAAGGGTTGATTATACAGCACCAGGTCATTGGTGTACTACTATGGCTTATAGTGCTGATGGAACAAGGTATACATATGAAGGATCACATATCTTTATTCTATAATTCCATGTACTAAACTATAAAAAGCTCTGTTGCATGGGCATGGGTACGGGTACCGGTATGGGTACGAGACACGGCAAATTTGTAAAAGGAAGGGTACGGGGATACGGCTATATAAATATTTGTATACACATATATTATATACAGGAAGTAATAATTTATACGAGAACAAGGATGACAATTAAGTTTCTATAACATTTTATGTTTCTTTTATCATGTGGATTATAAATTGGAAAATCACTAGTTTTTGAACTAGACAACCAAATGACCCTTCAAAATCATAATTAGGAACCTGACCTATGTCCAACGAGTTTCAAAAAGTGGATGTAAAGCGTAGGATATATGTTCAAAAAATGTATGACAAGTGTTTTAAATTAAAACACGTATTGTATAATCAAGTACATGCCCAAATTGATGTATGCATATATACAAGAAGTGTCCAAAGAGTTTGGTACGGGTACGGGTACACGTACGTGTTGGGTACATGTACGGCTTTACATTGGAAGTAGCCACGTAACGCAGATGAAATCTTATTTTCAATTGTTTAACCATCTTAACAAGATTTCTTTTCATATATAGGCTTTTCTCATGCGGTACCAGTAAGGATGGGGAATCATACATTGTGGAATGGAATGAGAGTGAAGGTTCTGTAAAACGAACATATGCTGGTTTTCGGAAAAGATCCCTGGGTGTGGTACAATTTGACACTACAAAAAATCGATTTTTAGCTGCTGGAGATGAGTTTATGGTCAAATTCTGGGACATGGACAATGTTAACCTCTTGACAACAACAGATGCAGGGGGAGAATTACCTGTAATTACTTTATCGGGTTTGCCTTTATGATTATGTTAGTAAATTATCTCTCAAGAAGCTTACTTATGCATTGTAATTTCTAATATATACAGGCCTCTCCCCGCATTCGATTCAACAAACTTGGCTCACTTTTAGCCGTATCAACAGTTGATAACTGTATAAAGATTTTGGCAAATGCTGATGGGTTTCAAATGCTCCGTACTGTTGAAAGCCGGTATGCTTCTAGATCAACTTCTGAGGCGATCACCAAGGTAATGCTCAAGAACATCCTAGCATGATTTGTAAATATGAAAAAAATCTGTTCCATTTACTCGTACTCCATATCTTCTCGTTTTCATTGAGTTTAACCATTAAATTTCTATTGCAGGCACCTGGTATCACTCCCTTGGGTACTGTCACTGCTATGGCTGGATCTAGTGCTGCACTTCCAGATCGAAGTGCTCCCATGGGATCTATTGTTGGATTGGTAATAAACATAAGACTCATATATGCCTTCTATGTTGATTTTTCTGGGTTGGGTTGGGTTTTTCTCTCTAACAGTCTAACTTGTAAGTTTGATCTCAATTTCTTGTTAATAGCATGACTGGGTGCTTTCAAATTTACAGCAGAACGGTGACAATCGAAGTCTTGGAGATGTTAAACCTAGAATCATTGACGAGTCAATGGAGAAATCTAAGATATGGAAGTTGGCTGAAGTTAGTGAACCATCCCAGTGTTGTTCATTGAAACTTTCTGACAACTTGTTACCAGTGAAGGTAGGCGATCTTTCCATTGCAAACATTATAGAAAATAATGTGAATGCACACATTTCATAATCTTTTTGTAAGCTTACATAATGTGATGTCAAAAGCAGAAATCTCAGGTAACTTGTATTTGTTGCCAGATATAAACTTGTTGCCAGATATAAACTCATACATGCCTGGTGCACGTACCAGGCAAACTCTATACATATACACCATATATGGAGACATATCTAGTAAAATTTGAATTTGTTGGATTTTTATGCACAGCCAGGCATATTCCCTTTTTCCACCCGTGTCCATGTAGAGCATTTTACTCTCTGTCAATAAAATTAAGGGTCTAGTTTGTAATGGGAAGACAAATAGTACTAAACAAAATACCATCCTTCTTGAACTTGAAAATGTTAATTTTCCGATATAGTAAACTTGCTGCACACAATGAGTTTGTTTGCTGAATTCTGCTTTATTTGTGGGCAATGTGGTAATATTTGCATGTTAATGGGTTGGCGATGTTCACACGCGGGTCGGGCTTTTGGATTAGTGTAGTAAGATTGGACTTTAAAGCCCAGAATGGAAATCCTGAGAGGAGATCAGATCTTGTTATTATGAACAGAGATGCTTCTTAATAAGTTATGCTGTTTACTGTGCAAATTATAGTTATACTGGCAGCTATTGGGACAGGATTTTACCTGACTTTTGATGGGGAGAATGATGATTGAAAAGAATTAATAGGGTTTGTCATCAATGAATATAGTTCAGGATAACAATGCACTCTCCATTGATAAGAACAAGTTCAATTCAAGCCCATTTGATGATACCTAAGACACAGCTGCACGTTGCACAGAGTCCGTATTTTGTTGCTGGAGGCGGTACTTAGATTGTCTTAAATTTCCATTCAGAAAATGGAATTTACTGTGGTCCTCCATGGGTGTGACCCAATCTATTCATTTTGGTTCTGTATGTGGTGCTATAGGATAAGTTCAGATATGGTTTTATTTTAATTTGGTACACTATTGACATAAATATAAACGGCACCAGCACAGGTAACATGAATATGATACATACTACAGAATGGGAATCCCTCCCTCCAAATGGGAGACAAATCTTAGTTGTTGCTTCCTTGTAGTTTTTCCTTGCCATTAGGTCATTGTCATCAGTGTTACCAATCCTTATGTAACGGGTTGGGGGGAGGCCTCATTGGGAGAGGAGGGGCTTAGGCTTGGGGCTTAGGAATTTCGTTTTCAGGAAACTTGGTTGGATGGAAATCCGAGTTTTGATAAAATTTTGATCTCATAATGGAAATCCGAGTTTCGATAAAATTTTGATCTCACAAGTGCCTGTGTAATTGGTTATTAATGTACATAATCCACACATCTATTCACGAGGATCATCTGCATATTGTGGGCACAAAAGCCCAAAAAACTGCAGGGCAGCACCATGTACAATTGTGCATCGTCATAAATTGTCTTTTAGAGCGTTAGTGCAATACATATAAAAGTATTATCTGATAAGTGTCAAATATTGTCTATTACTGACACCAAGGAAGAGGTTTTTTTTAATGAATATTTGAAATCCTAGACTCAATGTTTTATCTAATATTGATTTTTATATGTCAGGTTTTATTTTGATCCAGTTTGACTGGGTCCATTTTATTCACATGTTACTATGCCTAAGCAGACGACATTCTCATTTTGACGCATTGTGGCCCACATAAGCGATTGATATCCTCTTAGGAGCCACCAATGTTTAACTGGGCATCCTGGTTACTGCCTCCGCCTAGGCAGACACTGAGTGCTTTTTTAAATATATCACCTTTGTTTTATTTGTTTGAACCCTCTTTAAAATTCTATACTTTTAACATCAAACAGTGTAAGCATTTTTTTGCTTACTGACTGTAATATCTTGCAAAGATTCAGCAGCCAACAGCACTATTTTTCATCAGTCCAGATTGATCTTGTTACAACTGCTTCAGTAGTGAGTATAAGTATATTGCTAGCCATAAATGGGCATCTCAAGTGGACCAGTAGAATGATTTGGGTAGTGCTTCATGTAGCACCTATGAATATAATTATGTAAACATGATTGAGTCTAGTGCTGTGCTTAATATCCTATTGTTTTGCTGCAGTCTCAAGCTTAGGTGCTGAGGATTAAGTAGCCAACAGCCAGCTGAAAAATAAGCATTGTTGGATCTGTCAGAGATGAATCCAAGAATGTATCTGGCTCCTCTGGTTAGATTTAGTCTGAGCCTTGTAATAATTTGAACCTGTAGCCTCCCTTTTAGTGAATTGCCGCATCATTATTTCCATCTGATGTGTCAAAAACAATTGATTTTGGATGCCTCTTTGGCTTTCCTTTCTGCGTACGACTATTTTCCCACCCCTATTGTATGTAAGGAGCTGGAAAAGTCTTTTCTGATTGAAAGTTATCTATTTGTTGTGAATCTGTCATTAGATAAAATGGCCTCACACTTTTTTTGTTAACAAGGATCTGTGATAGGATTGCAGAGAATATGCAAGTTGTTGTTTGTATTTATCAAGGGACTTAATAGTGATGAAGACAGCATTGTCACACTGTAATTACCTTGTATCCCATAATAGCTAATATGGTCGTTGTAGAATTCCTATTAGACGCTGCTACTTCTTTGCATACTAGTATATATATATATATATATATATATATATACCTAGCATCAAACTTCTGAACCTGAATGATCTCAATTAGTTTATATCAGTCAGGAATTAGATTCAGAAGCAGGTAAGTTAGAAAGTCAGAAACAGGTATGACAAATCGTCTTAGAAGCCAGATGCTTCAGCATGTTAAAATCTTATGAGGGTGATGCACATTTTTTTAAATTCAGATCAATCAACAATGTGATACTCGAGGTTTGCAGACCAATAATGATTAGAAACAAGTCGAATTACTTAATAGTATAGCATTTGATTCTTGGCCTAAATGTGGTCTCTCAGACTTAGTTTTATGGCAGAGATTGTGCTTACCAGCTATATGAGCTTAACGTGAGCATATAATTATTCTTTTTTCTCGTTCTCACCTCTTCTTTTGTTGCATCAGGTTGCTAGGTTGATTTATACCAATTCAGGAAATGCAATATTGGCTTTGACATGTAATGCTGTTCACAAGCTATGGAAATGGCAGAAGACTGATAGAAATGCCACTGGCAAGGTACTGTCATTCTTGTTGCAAATCATATTCTATAGCCAGTAAAATATTCATATACTTCTCTGATCTTTTACCTAGAACATTGTTGGCTTTCTCCAGGCAACTGCTCAGGTGGCACCCCAGCTATGGCAGCCTACAAGTGGTATACTTATGACTAATGAAATTAGTGATGCAAATGCAGAAGAAACAGTCCATTGCTTTGCACTATCAAAGAATGATTCATATGTCATGTCGGCATCAGGCGGGAAGATATCCCTTTTCAATATGATGACATTTAAGGTTTCTTTTTTTCCATTCTTTTCTAAATGCTGTCACATAATTTCTTAGTGCTAAGGTGTGTATGCATTGTTTCATTGCAGACAATGACAACCTTTATGGCACCCCCTCCAGCAGCAACATTTCTGGCTTTCCATCCCCAGGATAATAATGTCATTGCTATAGGCATGGATGATTCCTCGATTCAAATTTATAATGTTCGAGTTGATGAGGTTGGTCTCTTTTTAAATCGAAGGATAGTACATACTGGTATATAGATGATTCATGTAAATGATATACTCATGGTCATTTTTATCAACCCATGCAGGTTAAAAGCAAGCTTAAAGGACACCAGAAGAGTATCACTGGCCTTGCTTTTTCCAATGCCCTAAATGTTCTTGTCTCATCAGGGGCGGATGCTCAGGTTTGTTAGAACAGTGTAGTACTTAGCTTTGCTTTATTTTCATGATTAATCATAACAGCAACATATGCTGCTGAGTTATTTCAAGGTCTAGCCATGCTTGACTAACTCTCCTTGTGTTTATCATTCTTTATATTGATATGGGAAGTTAGTTTTGCAACTCAATAAATTCTGCACTTCCTCTGCTTAAATAAGACACACATCTTTCAAATGATTTGATCGTACCCATGGTACTTACCTTTTGCTTATTGTAGCTATGCGTGTGGGGGACAGATGGCTGGGAGAAACAAGCTAGCAAATTTTTACAGATTCCTCCTGGGCGAGTAGCAAGTGCTCATTCAGAAACTAGAGTCCAGTTTCATCATGATCAGATTCATTTCTTGGTTGTGCATGAG
This sequence comes from Asparagus racemosus, assembly GCA_037177215.1. Classification (NCBI taxonomy): domain Eukaryota; kingdom Viridiplantae; phylum Streptophyta; class Magnoliopsida; order Asparagales; family Asparagaceae; genus Asparagus; species Asparagus racemosus. The sequence continues at coordinate 40,234,300 of JBAKGM010000233.1, forward strand.
ACACAGCTTGGTATATATGAAGCATCTAAACTGGAATGTTTAAAACAGGTGAGCTGGTCATATTTTATTCTTGTTGCTCCCTGCACCTTTATAAAACTCCGCCAACGCTTTGTTTATAGAGTTAATAAACCCCATGATTGTTCTCTGCTTAGATTTAGTGTAAGACATATATATCTAAATAGCCATTATACTTGTTTTGGCCCGATTCACCATATACTCTGAGGTAACCGCGAGCTCTTGAGGAATTCATGAGTTTTTCCATCAGCATCGCCAAATTAGTTGTAAATGTTGCCATGACCTCCTTTTTTTCCCCCAAAGAAATCTGTAATTGTAAATGTACCCTCTGACATTATCTGCATCTTTAACAAATTAATTGTAATTGCAATGAACTTGAGCTGCCTCACCAATTTGCTAGATGCACATACGTGGTAGTCAGCGTTAGAAAAGCCCCCCCTTTTTTTTAGCCAGTCCCACGTGCATATAACTTCCAGGGTCTGGTGGAAACCATTCAGAGGATCAAGTTGCTTGTTAGAGGTAGCTTTAGAATGTGGTCATTATTTCTACAGGGTGCCCTCAAATTAGTGTTCTGCTAGGACATTCTTTTATGACATTGATGAGGGTGATGCCTGGAAATGATGTTTTGTGGATATTTATCATCATGTTATACGCATTCATAATTCATGCATGTTTAAAGGTTATTATTTGACAATGCTGTTTTTATTGACACTGCTCTCTTCTGTACTCACTTGCCACAATGGTGTTAGTTGGCATGCGCTCTGGAATACATACATTTCATGTGTGATTTTCTTATGCATACATAAAATCGCTGTTCATTACATATATACTATCACCTTTCTGCTCACCATTCTTTTTCCTGCTATTATTGTACTCTTTTCCCAGTGGCTGCCACGAGAGGGATCCGTCACACATGCAGCATATTCATGCGATAGCCAAATGATATATACAAGTTTCACAGACGGCAGTGTTGGTGTTTTTACTTCAGCACTAAAGTTGAGGTGTCGAATCAGCCCCACAGCCTATCTTAACTCCCAACCAAGGTACTGATGATGTTTGTTAACTATTTTCCTAAATGATTTAGGTTGAAGGTTGATGTTTCTATTTAAAAGTTGTGCTATTCACGTTACATTGATTTGAAGTCAGGCTTTTTAGACTTGAGAATTTCTAATAGTTCTTTGGCTGAGAGTCATATAGTTGAAGAAAAGGATATGCATGTTAAATGCACAATTATAACCCTCAACCCGTACCACAATTTCAAATTTTTGGTGACATTGAAGGGCTTAACATGGTATTAGAGCAAACCAGGCTCAAATCCCACTAGACATGCACTTCTAGTGAAGTTTAGAAAGCAAAATATCCCACTACATAAAGTACCGAGGTTTCAGCCTATGTAAAGAGCCTTCAACCTTGGGGTGGTGGGGGGGGGGGGGGGGGGCAAGTACTAGTCTAAAACTAATTTTTCCCTGTGGCATGCATGTAACTTAGGATTAGTGTATTACAATATTATTGCACACCCATTTAGGTAATATTATAATTTGATAAATACATATTTGAAATAGACATCGACTAAGATAAATGACAAACAGTTTTCTTTGGAAACTAAACAAATTTATGCCACAAAGCAAATAAAGATGGTTAATGGGGAATGGGTTTATGAAGATGTGAATTAATGGATAGTGGTGTTAAGAAGCTAGTGGGTGAATTCTCATATTACTATCATTATCGTTAATATTTATTTGAAGCGGTAACAAAATCAATTTGAACATCCAAAACTCTCTGAATACCAAGGGGTTTCTTTTATTATATACTATAGATAGATTATAGACCTCAATTCTCACCACGACTTCAGATTTTTGATACAGTGCAAGGTACTCTAAAAATTACATAAACACATGATGTCGTAAAATTATACCTTCTCCCTTTCCCAAAACAAGCACATAACTCATATGTTGTGATTCACCTACTACTTTAATCCACAACTTCTGTAACTTGAAATGTTTCTGTTTGTTATCAGCTCCAGTATATATCCAGTTGTTGTCGCTGCACATCCTTCGGATCCAAATCAATTTGCAGTAGGACTAACCGATGGAAGTGTCCAAGTACTTGAACCTTCAGAGTCAGAGGGAAAATGGGGAACTAACCCTCCGCCAGAAAATGCTGCAGGAGGAAACCCTAGCTCGAGCCAGCCAGCTGGAAATCCTGCTTCTGATCAACCTTCAAGGTGATAATGTTGAATGTCAACTTTATCGATGATTTTATGCTCAGGATGCAGGGGACAAAGGTCTAACTCATGGTAAGCCCTAGGATCAATGTGTGGAAATATTTAACACCATGCCAAATGTTCTGACAAATAGAATAACTGACTTGCAAATGGTATGAGGTCCCTAAATGTTAAAACACAGATGTAGAGAAGAAGATTAATGGGGAGATTTGGGGTTTATAAGGGCTACGCTTGTTTCAGCTTTTGATATAGTTATGGAGGGATTGGTAACTATTTAATGATGGATGATTTTTTCCTTGTTTTCCCCTCCTTTGTTAATGGAAGATGCAAATTTTACGTTGTATACCCTTAGATGTCTTCGTTTTATTAGAAAGGCTCATTTCATTATAAGTATACATAGGATACATTTGTTCTTGTGATACGAGTATGTGCGAGAAACTTTTGTTCGAGACAAGTGAGCTCTCCTGAGAATCTTGTTCAGCGTGTGAATGATGGATGTTTTTTCCTCTTCACATCTGATCACCATTTCTTTTTCCAGATTCATGTCTCCGCTGTTTGCAGGTTTTGTTGGGCTTTCTCGGAGTTGTGTGCTCCGTTTTGGTTTTGACAATGACGACGGTGATGGGGGATGAAAGTATTCAAATGATAGAATTTCATTTCCCCTTAAGTGGCTTGCTTAGCTCTATACTTCCTACTCCATCCACCACTGTACAATCTTTAAAGGAAAAGACGAGTACTTTAAATTAAAAAAAAAAAGCCATATTAAGGTATGCTTTTTTTTTTTTTGGGGTAAACCCCGTTAGGATCAGTCTATGTGCTATTACTCATAGAAAAAACTATGTAGATTGAAGAATAACTTTTGGATCAGTGTGCTAATTATCAAAGATTTTTTGTACCGATCCAAAAAATAGATATGCTTGATCCATCAACCAATAAACAGGCCATATAGTTTCCCCGTGATTCTTCCTTTTTTTTCGTGCCGAGAACTCTACAAGCCATTAATAATATCTCTTCAATAAGTGGACCCTATGAATTCATTATCTAAATTATATAAGTAAACTTTTAATTGCTTGAAGCAAACCAATAGTAATAGGCCACATAACTAATCGTAGGCATCCTTTACTAGGGGTGGTAAACGATCGAATCGAATCGAATACTAAGGTGCTCGTATTTGTATTTGTTTAAAATTATCGAATTCGAATGTGGACTCTAATATTCATATATGGAGTTTACGAATTCGAA
>JBAKGM010000233.1:40237880-40248458 GCA_037177215.1 Asparagus racemosus
CGAATCGAATATGACCGAATAGTTACTCGAACTATTATCGAACTATTTGTTAATTATTTGGTTCATTTCCACCCCTATCCTTTACAAGTAAGGTTGTAGAGGATCTGATCTCACTTTTTTGGGTGGAAATTCAAGAAAATTTGTTCCTTCTGAACACGAGATTATGCTCTTAGAGAAAGTATCTAGTAAAGACGACTCAGGATATTAAATATGCATATAAAAGATGTCAATCTTTGAATTTGTGCACAAACCCTAGAATCTAATGATTTAAAGATTGATATTTATTAGGTACGTATCTAGTGCCATGAACCGGGGTGCGTGGACTTGGTACTTTTTCTTGCCGTCATATGCACGAGATAATTCAGATTAACTTTATAAAAGTTGCTGTTGCCAAAACACTTATCGCCCCCTCGTGCCTTCAACGGCGTGGTATCCCCTTTTTTCTTTAAAGGGCCAAACAGTAACCACGGATAATGGGTTAATACTCAAAATATGGGCGTGATTACCAATTATAAATCCAACTCCTCTGCGGTAGTATCCACGTAAGACCACCGCTCCCCTCGCTTCCCGTCGCTGTGTTCCTCCACAACTGCCTCATCCGTTGCTTCACCTCCCTTTCCTTCTCTCTCTCTCTTCGTAACTCCCCCCTACAAATCCACCTTCCTCTTTCTTCTCAAGTCCGCTTCAAAACTTTTTGCCAACAGAACCATGCCCATCTCACTAAATCCCATCTAATCTTCGCCAGTCTCTTCAGCAGTAGCTGGTTTGCGCGTCAAAAATCTTAGCCAATTTTCAGCGCATATTGCTATTAGCATCTTGTCTTCTCGTCATATTTCAAACGACAATCATAATAACTTGAAAACTAGTATAAATTTTAACATTCAGCACATTTCACAAACCCCCATGTCCCAAGCAACTATCTCGAAACTTTCAAACAGTTGTAGTAGTAAAGAAAACAACCAATTCAGTGCTTAAACAATTTCAACGTTGATGCTACTGAAACTTGGGAAATGACCCAGATTCTCTCTCGATAGTTTTAAAGATCTGTTGCTTTCTCATGGAGTCCGCCTCCAAAAAGACTCTGTATAAAGTGCCCAAAGCCATGCACAAGAGACTCAAATTCACTAGCCTAACATCCAATTCTCCTAAACTTTCCACTTACTAAAGTAGTTCACACTGAGATTGAGAGGTGTATTATTTACAAAATATGCTAAACTGGACATCTAACTTTAGCGAGAAAAAATGCTTTATATTGATTACGCAAGTAGTGGTTGGCCGTGAATACGAAGTTACAGTTCACCGTGCTGCGCATAGTCACCTGGTCCTCCTGCGGGGGGGACGGATGGTGGAGTTCCAGTAGGAATACAAGCAGCGCCTCGCTCTCCCGCATTGAGACATAGAGCCTCAGCATCTCTCATGATCTCGTCTAGATCAATGAGACCACTGAGCTCATTTATGAACTTCAACAGAGTATCAAAATCCATCTGCTCCCCGGCGATCTTACTTCGCTACTTCTTCAAGATAGCAACACATATGTACAAGTGGAAGTGCTCAGATGGATGTCGAGTCCATAGTACCTCCTGTAGACGCATTGTAGCTATGTTAACATTAATTATTTTTTGATGTTAACCATTTTCAAGCACTTCATATACCAAGAAAGCTAAAAGAACTATATAGTTGCCAAGGTTGGATAAACAATCAATCTGAACACACCTTTTAAACTGTATAAGAATCCAAAGGAAACAGAAGAAGTAGTTCAAGCAGTCTTTCTGCTGTAACTAATTGTGCAGCGGCTGATCTAGAAGCTCCACCAGCTGACAATGGAAGATGTTCAAACAAATTCGGGATATTGCGTTTCACAATCTTGCAGGAAAGGTCAGTAAATGTTGGATGAAGAAAAAAAATCAAAATAAAACCAGATGCAAGAGAGATGATTATGATAGTGAATGGTTGCCAAAGTATATGGAAGAAAGGTAAATCCTAAACGTGTTTCGGGCAAAGTACTATAATCTGATGATGCCTCCGATGAAGAGCAAGTAACATAAAGCATAATGCATTGACATTCAAAGTCCTAATAATACCAAACATGCATGTAGCATTAAATGTTAAATTATTTGGTACATCATTGGCCTGCAAAAACCATTTGCTTAAGCTGTTGGGTTAAGTGTTGTCTTCCAAATCAGGACACCATTTGCAAGAGGCCTTTACACTTGAGGGTGTTAAATATTAAGATTTCATGGAGTGCATTTTCGGTGCAGAAGCCATCAGCTTAAATCTGAAGTGCTGATTTTACACATACAATCTCCCCAAGAGACATATATATCATTTAAATAAAAGTTCAAAGGCCTGTGCTCTTCAGGTTATAAGCGGCCTTGAAGTTGGAGAACAGTTTCCTGTGAACCTCGTCTCTTGCCCATTCTCAACGAAGTTACCAACTGATCTGAAGTGTTATGACATGGTTCATAAAGTGAAAATAGAAAGCTCGAAGCATGCTGTTTTCCAACCTATGACTTTCCCCAAACAGAGATCAACTAACAGCTTGAACTACCAATTTTATCATTTCCTCTGTTCCCTTTTTCTGTGGAGAACCTTGAACTAACTGCATGACTTCTATTTTTATCCTGATATCTGAATGTGTTGGACCTGTCTGTTAGGTTATTTCTTTGGCATATTTACAGATATCTTCATATCCAAAAGAATCTTTTAAAAAAAGTCTTATCTCTTCTTTCAAACTATTAACTATTAACACCACAAAAAACATCAAGATAGCCACTGCATTGACTTCATCTGATGTATAATGACTTGTTCCTTAACTAAAAAGAGCGTGCATTACTTGATCGTACTGAAGTACAGTGCCTCCTATTGTAGTTGAAATCTTGCATATCAAAAATTTAGAAAAATATGATATGAAATTTAGCTCGAAGAGAGTATGTAAAATGACGCGTTGCATTAATTTTTCGCCCTCCCCCCCTCCCATGGCAATTATAATTTAAAGACAAATATATCACATCCTATGGTAGTTCAAGGAAAGAAAGAGATGAATAAATTGATATAAATATAACAAGCAAAAGTTTTAAACATGGAGTAAATCCAAGCAGGCTTCTGATGAAGGATCCATGCAGCTGTCTACATACTTTTTATAAAAAACCTTAAGCAGCCTATACACTTAGTGTGACAGAACAATTGGCATATTCATATGCTTATAATGCGTGACCTCACCTTCGACAATGCAAAAAGTTGAGAATGCATGCCATTCTGATCATGATTAAAAGTTGGTCCCATATGTTCCATGAGAGCAACGAAACAACAGAATGATTCTGACTCATCTTCCATTACAAATAATATTGGTGACAACAAGTCGCTCATGCCCTGAAGGTCAAATTTATATCAGCCTCAAATGTTGCAAGACTTATAAAAGAATCCTAACTAAATAAAACTCTGCACATTTACAATAATGGAACTGAAAAATCCATGGTCTAGGATAAGCTATGCTGTTGTCTGGATTGACAATGGACACCTTAGTAGAATTTATTTTCAAGAATTTGAGCATGCCTTTAATAGAACTAGTATCTCACCTGACAATAAACAAAGTCAAAATTGTAAAATGAGTAGGTCAGTGGTACATCATGTAGGCATATCCTACGAGGGAATTTCAAGCAAGCCTTGAATGAGCTAGTATCTCACCTGACAATAACCAAGGTCAAAATTGTAGAATGAGTATGTCAACAGTACATCATGAAAGCGTCCTACGTGGGGATTGTCATCTCCATCAAAGTATGAGACAGATCTACCAGTTCACACCTTCACGATGCACATGAAAGGAAAAGATGAGCATCATAAAGTACTGTGCATAGAAACTAAAATGCTGCTTTTGGTAAATTACACCAAAGCAGTTGCAGGATTCAGAAAAGTGGATTGGAAGAACACATTTCCATGTCCTTTTCAATTAGGCCTCTTCTCTCCCTAAATTTTGTAAACCTTCTCGCTTGTGTTGCAGAAATGTTCTGCAATTTTGAAGCAAGCAACAGACAGAAAATTTCATGAGCAATGAACATGCAGAAGGCCAAACTTTTCAAAATAACATACCAAGTCAAATTCATCAATCCATGTACATAGAAACAGAATTGATATCTACATTTCACTATTTAGGCACCTAAAATAGGTCCAAACGTTTTTCCTCAAAATATTGATAAGCAATGAATGCCTTCTCTTTCCACATGTCACCAATGTGAAATTTATGCATGTTTTATAGCAACAATAGTCTTCTTGACATAACATGAACCTCATGAAATTAAGACAAATGGTAACTGTGATAACATGATGAGTTGTACAAAAACCTAAAATCTATATCGTTGTGCATAACCAAATGATAAACAAATAAAAGAGCAGTTTCAGACACACTTCTTTCTACCAAAATCATGTTAATTTTACATGAGATTTGATGAGGATAGGATAAAATCAAAGTGGATTTGTGGTTGGATAACCTACTTTTGTTTGCAGCTCATGAAAACAGGGAAAAAGGAATGATTAGGCTGCCGTTCTGCAGTCCTCCTGCAGTCAAACAAAGAAGGATAGAGGGTTTCTTGAAGGCTTGATGGAGAATCTATTTGAGGGTCTTAGGCAATGACCGTACGGGTGTCTTGTAGGCTTGCGGTTGGCTGGTTTTTGTTGCAGCAATAAGATGAAAATGAGTCTGTTTCTTGGATTGTGAGGCTGCAGGGAAGAATATTTTTTGGTTCACCGAAGTGCCATAATAAAAAGTAAAGAGGGGAAAAAAAGAAATGAAAAGATAATGATTAGGCCCATTCCCTCCCTGGCACTAATCTATGGTTGAAATCACTAACAAAACCCTGTTACGGAAATCACTCCCAAAATCAAACGTAAACATACTTTTATTCCTCCAAAAAATCTCTTCCGTACATGAAGTCCTAACCCCTTTTGAGTTAGAATCTAAAACAAGTAACAGATTCGACTAACAAATTCAATCCTATCTTTAAACCAAAATCAAACAAATGCAACTCTATTCTAACAGAACAGATAAAATCGTAACAACTTTATTTTTTTCAATTCGAAACAAATCTGATCTTTGAATTAATCACTATCTTATATTTCTTAATTGCTTCCAGCCAGGTTCTCTCAATATTTCTTAATTGCTTCCAGCCAGTTTATCCATTTATATGAAGGGTAGAACAGTTTTAGTACATTACCGGCATACTTCAATTTGTAGTACAGTTATGGGCATGTGTTAATATGTAAGAAATGTCAAATGTATGATCCCTAAAGATCACAAATTTCCAAATGTATCTCTAAATCTCCAGTTGTTATACATTGACAAATAAAATTGAATGTAAAAATATGTAAGAGACCACCAATACTATTTATCAGCTTTAGAATTAACGTGTATATACGAAACAATACCTCTTCAACACCCAAAGGATGTTGCCTCGGTTTAACCCGCACTAGATTTAGCCCATCAGACTGTTAAAAAAACGCATATGTTATTAGTTGTACCCATGAACTCTTGTGCAATTAAACAGAATGATGCATGACTGAAATAACAATAAAAGCTCTAATCACCTAAAGATGAATAGGAGCATGCATGTGCAAGTCAACTTTCTTATTTCAACCAGGTGATCAACCAGCTGCCAGATCAATAATACTTTCATGCATCTCACAACCATTTTACTCGGATATAACTTAATTCAAAATACCTTGATGATATATTTATACATGAAAGAATTCTATTTGATTACAAAAGATTTAATAAAAGTTGTACGTTGATAGTTGAGAAGAAAGAAGATGCAGGGCGAAATATCTCTAGTCAGATCTACATTAAAACTTCATCTAAAGAAGCAAAAAGGAGAATGATACATTACTAGAACTAGCATCAATTACCATGTATTGCACAAAGGAGAATAGAGCGACAAAGATCCAATAGATTTCAGTAACATGTAATGCTCAACATCATCCAAACCTTTTTCCACTGATATAGGATACACCGTTAACAAAGTTTTGAAGTTCCGCAAAGTAATTGCCTATTCCTTTCCCTTAGGAATGGGGGCCTTAAAATGAAATTTAAAAGGTCAGACTGTAAGTAGGGTATTGCTCTATTAATCATAAGCTCACTCTTCATTGGTAAAGAGTCTAGATGACAGGAAAATTATGGCACTTAATGTTCGCGTCAAAGAGATAAGTCATGTTATAAGTTGGATTAACAATTCATGTTAACTGTTCCAATAATTATGTGATAATCTATTCTAGGTTATTTTGTGGCCATCACATATATACTGCTTCATTGTTTCTTCTCATAGCCCGAATCAAAGTTGTGCTTCAGATAGTCCTTCATCCAACTATTTCCACATCCTCAGGTTTAGAACATTTTCTCCAAATTTCTACGTAACATTCATCATTTCTCCAGGCTCAACAACTGTGGGCATCCTCCATATAACATCTAGAATGGAATATCATTGTCAGTTCAACTAGCAAGCTTATCAAATACAGTTGCTCCTTGATCTAGGCCTATAGAAAAGGAAACTATCTGCCTCTCCAATTTTTCTGACCATGATTCTTCTCAACATACATTACTAGACTCTTGTTTCTCTTCCAAATCAATGAACCATGTTTGACATAAGTCTATAAAGATGTACACCATACTAATATGCCTTAGATGATCCATATATTGGTGTTGGGTACAGATTACTGCAAGGAAAAAACATGTTAAAGATCTTCAAATAATGCAACTATCAAGGGCATCCCTATGAACTACTAGTTCCCTAATGATGATGTCAATCATCTCAGTTTCAAAATCAATGAACCATTGCTTAACACTACCATCAAGTGCCTGAGCACGAACTATAGAAAATTGAGAGACTTATAATCCTTTAGATACCAACTATCAAAGACATATAACACCTAACTGCAGACATAGTAAAAAACTTGGTTTGTGATCTACAGGTATTCACATATGCCAATGTATTTGTTCCTACGCCTTTTTTCCCTTGTGCTCACTTAATAAACTTGCAAGACATACAATGGATCTTCAGAATTAAGGATTGATTACACTAATAAATATATGCACCTGCACCAGTTGTGCTCATATTCTCTTTAACATAAGATATAGAAATAAATGTTGACCATATTGAACAAACCTAAAAGACACCCAGTGGTTCCAGAACTGGAGATACCTGAAGTCAAATGTACTACAAAAATCCTGTCTAGATCAAGATGCAAGTGCACATAGATATAGAAATAAAATGACCATATTGGACAAATCTAAAAGGAGTGCAGGGTTCCAGAACTGGATATATTTGCGGTCAAATGTACTGAAACCCTGTTGAGACCACGGTACAAGTGCTAAGTAAAGTATGTGAATATTGTCCTGTAAGAGATTTTACTGTATCAACACCATGTTTACTTATTGCTAAAACACATCTGTTAAAAGATGAATATGAAGTTTCCTCCAAAGTATTCAAATTCTCCAGGGTTTCTTCTGGAGTTGCTTGTGTTTCATGTTGTAGACAGACAGTTTCATTCAATCGAAAAGAATGCTTCTTCTGTTTTTTCTCTTAAGCATCAATTTTATTACTTTTGTGAAAGATATTTGAAGTGGTTTCCCGAGCAAACTTTGTCAGTAGAGAAAATTTCTCTAAGACCTGAAGAGGAATGTCATTAGCAAGAATGTTTACTCTCTGCTTGAGCCTTCCACCATAGTCCGAAGTACTGAAACTCCCATCGTAGTCGTCCACATCAGGCCTCCGTGACTTGAGTGAAGAAACTGAATTAGTGAAATTTGTTGTCTCTTTTGCAATGGAAAGACCTTGGCAATGCCAGAGATGGCAAGCTTTTCTGCATTATAAATAGAAACAGCAGCAAATTAACAAATTGAATTCCAAGGCCTTTAATTCGAAACAATTTTAGCATCATGACAGTAAACATATAGATGAAATACTTGTTCCAGAGATGACAAGCTTCTCTGCATCATACATAGAAGCAGCAGCAAATTAACAAATTGAATTCCAAGGCCTTTACTTCAAAACAATTTTAGCATGATGATAGTAAACATATAGATGAAATGCTTGTTCCAGAAAGTGTGACAATAGTATACCAATAAGAAAAACATACTCCTCGAAAAGAAAAGAAAACCATGCCAAACATCAAAACATTTACAGGTAATATCAGTACCGCTAATGCTCCAACCTCTCTCTGTGCCCAAAATTTTGGCTATAAGAAACCACCAGAAGCTTGCTATACCTTGTATTTTGGGGACTTACCATCGTAACATATAGAGATACGTTAAGGATTTTTTAATGTATATGTATATCTTAGCCACATATGGATATATGCTCAAAGATTTTCACAGCCGCAATGATCTACGAGAAAAAAAGGGTAAAGTACGCACCTGAAGAGGATCCTGAAAATTATTCACAAGAAAGACATTTGCATCATCTGGCGACCTGAAAAGATCTGGCGACCTGAAAAGACATTCTTAATTAGAATTGACAATAACTAGCCTGTTGTGTCTCCCCAAAAAAAGACGTACAGAGAGTTTTGAAGCCAAACCCAACTTTGAACTTGTCCATACTCGGAACGTCTATGAACCATAGGTTTTGATACCATAATGTGCAGCTTATTTCCTCTAGTAAGTAATAATCATATGCCAAGGTTGAAGAATACTCTATAAGATGAAAAAAAGTTAAAAGAAGTGAAACCAACCTGACAATAAGAACATGCTGCTTAGTGTTGCAAAAAATTCTCGAACCCCTCCACTGTAGAAATAAAGGGGAGGATATGCTAGTCCTGCATTTCAATCCGCATTAATAAAGAGATACCTCTATCTTCAGTAGTGAAAACAGAAGAAACAGACAATCGAAAGCGGCTAAGTACTTAGAAAGATCAAACATCTACTATGTGGTTATACATTTTCATATACTGAGAGAACCATAATATGATTCAAGCACAAATATTACAAAGGGTGTTATTATGTTTATCATGGTTTGTTAAATAGCACGGTGCCATGATGGCCATCAAAATATGCATGAATTTAAGAAGTTTGCATCATCCTACTGGATGAGGCACAGTACTCAATTATACGCATTAGTTAATTATACAAGACATTATTTAGACAAAATACATGAATAGCTCAAAGAAACATAAATCTTATTAATTCTCGAAAATGGTGGTCACAAGGTCAGTTTCATAAATGTTTGTAATTTATGTAAACCAATGCTAATGTTTCTTACAAGCTTCCAGCAAAACATAGCAACATGCCTAACAGCCAATTCAAAGCTAATCCAGTTTTATCAGTGCTAAAGGTAATAATTCTTCCATATTCTTTAGACTTGTGATTGCAACTCATACATATTTGCAAGAAAACCAAACATCTCTGTCTATGTATAAAAGCGAGATGGCCAAATAGAAGAAAAATGTTCCATGGCCATTGAAAGAGAAATGAGGAAATCAACCTTTACCCATAGGTCATTACATTGAAACTAACATCATACCATCAACCTACTCCCGACATTATAATGCTGACCTAAGATCCTAAAAATAGGGTGCTAATTTTGTAAACCAGCACCATAACATGCTCTGTGATCACAAAATTTCCTACTATGTCCATACTGTCTCATGACAAAAAATAGTCCATACACTTACCAAATACCTTTATAGAGCTCTCCCTCCAAATCAATAGTTACGGAGCTAGGAGACATATCACCCTCTCCAGCGTCCAACCTCAGCAGCACATTTTCATGGATCTCTTTAGTTCTTTCATGAAGCAATATATCACATATCACACTTCCCATGCAATCCAGTACTGATCTAATGTTTACTGTATGTAAGTAGAGTTATCACAAGATAGCCAGTACAAAGTTTTCATAAACTTTATGTCCAATCAGATACCACAATAATGTTGACCTTGTAATTCAATGTCATTTGTCACTTTCTTTTATAACTTCACGTACAAAATAATACTATGTTCAAATGGTTCAGTAAATGAGAAGTGTTTATAGCAAAATATTCATGAATAGTAAATGGAGAAGTCCACATGGTTGTGCAAAAAACCACCAAAACAAAAAGTTCATTGGTGAAATCTCACGCAAAGCATTTAGTTATCTCATAGCTGAGTGGAGTATTTGTAAAAACCGGTAGTATAAGTGAATTGATACGAAAAGAAAGATCCAAAAGAATATTTCCAACAAAAGAAATAATACTAAGGATAACAAAGTCATTGTACCTGATGATGGGACAATGATTATGTATTGCCAGCCAAGTGTAGAGGTATGCCTACGGACAGAATGTATATCACTTAACGGCACATCCTTGATAGTGTACAGATCTCTACCTGAAAAACAATTTCCCATAAGGAACTAGTATGAGCACTCACATATATAATTATAACATATCGAATCAAAAGAAACTTCTAAGAAAATAAGGATCAAATTTCCTAATCTTTTGCTAGGGTACTCGAGTTTGAGTTGTGCCTAGGGGTGGTAAACGATCGAAGCGAATCGAATACTAAGGTGTTCGTATTTGTATTTGTTTAAAATTATCGAATTCGAATGTGGACTCTAATATTCATAT